>JAPTJF010000483.1:0-45797 GCA_029339195.1 Micractinium sp. NFX-FRZ | reverse complement strand
TACAACTAACGGTTGAGTTATGTAGCGTTATAACCAGTTATTTCCACAGCACTCAAGGGGTTACCCCCAACCCTACCCCCAGGCAACATCACACGCCGCTGCAGCGATGCTGTGGCATGCATCAGAGACCTGTTAACTTCAGGCACAGCGCCTGATGCACACCGGCGGACTGGCAGCGGCAGCGTGAGCAACAAGGGGCCCCACGCACTGCGGTAACCATTTCCGGCAGAACAGCTTACTCACCACCCGCCGGCCAAACAGGGCACCGTGCTGCAGCCCTGGAGCGTAGCCGTCCCACTGCTGTCCACGCTCAAACTGCAAGGAGAAGCGGCTGCCACGCCATGCGAGCACAAGCGCCACCCCGCTCACCACCTGCAGGGCCAGCGGCAGCAGGGGTACGGCGGCGGCAGGAGAGCGGGGGAGGGTGGTGGGCCGGTGGCAGGCGTTGAAGAGGTGCTGTGTTTTCGGGCGCCCGGTTCAAAGACTGCCCGCTTGAATCCCAACTATGCAAAACAGATAAAGGGCGCACCAGAGCGTGGGTCAGCAGCTCCAAACCACCGATCATGACGAGCCCAAGAGCCTTCGACAATAACAGGTATACAGATTCACCCCGCAGAGCCCCTCCGGCAAATGGCTCACCCAGTCCAACAGTACATGTGTACTTCGTTTGAAACGTCGAGGGCTCAACAGCCAAACGGGAAGGTCTTTGATAGACACATCAACAGAAGCGTCAACCATGGATGAGCTCGGTGCAGCCAGCACTCCCATTGGGAGGAGGATAGAGATTTTAGAGGGCCTACGTGACGCGTTTTCGCTGGCCACTGGCTCTGACAAAAGATTTGAGGCGCTGGTCCCCGTACTGTGTCAGGTAGTATAGATGTGGCTGCTTGTCCGGCAGCAGTGGCAGCAGAAACGTGCCAGCACTGCCGCTGCCGCAGCAGCGCGGCCGCCAGCAGCAGCAACGGAGGCAGCAGCAGTGCTGCTGGAGGATGCAGTCCCTAATATGTTGTCCGTGTTCATTACCTTATTGCAGTTGCTGTTGAGCACTCCGGCATCCTTAGAAAACAACATAGATTTCCCGTCAAACAAGCTGCGTAGCATTGTCATTGAGCTCTTTGGGAGGCTTCCGGTAGGTTGCGCTTTTTGCCATCTTGGTTGTGGCAATGTTGACCGTGCTGAATGTCGAACGCGAGATGGCTCTGCTAAAAATGCACCATTGCTGATTATTCAATGTGATGCAGGTGGCTGAACTGCCAAAAGGTCTGGTTCCAGACTTGATGGAAGCTTGCCATGCCATTTTGGCAACAGATAGCGAGGAGAATGGCATGGTGGCTCAAAGGGTTCTATTTGACATGCACAAGACATACAAGCAGGCTTTGGAAGCACAGAGCGGACCTTTTTTTCACTGGCTGGAGCAAGTAAGGACCACTATTTCCATGAAAGGAGTACTTACATGTCCTGGATGCATAACGTGACTTCACGCTGTTTGCCACGTGCAGTTGTACGGCAATATCCCTCAGGAGTTTTCTTTGAAGCTGGGATCTCCTCCTACCACCCAGATTGGCCTGGTCCCTGCAAACCAGTCCTTCAAGTTGGCGTCCGAAGTGGCACTTATGATTGTTTTTCTGTTCCAGTGCCATCCTCGTCGCCTGCAAGAGCATGCCGCAACACTCCTGCCACTGATGGTGAAGGTACTTTCTGTGCTACTCAGCGGTCATTGGTTCGGCCTACTGCTTTATGGTACAGTGCTCGTGTCATGAAGCATCGTCTTGTCAAGTTAACACCTGAGTGTCCCACGCAGGTTGCGGCTATTCCAGGCCCCATTCTGTCAGAGGTGTCAGATGGCAGAATATTGGTCTACAACGACTTCCGCATGGCTCAGATCAAGTCTCTGGCCTTCTTGACGGTCATTGCTCGCAGCCAGAACCTTCAGCCTCTCATGCAGCCTCACAAAGACGCAATCTGTGGCGCCATTGTGCGCGTCATGCAGACAGTGCCGGACGTGCTGTCCACGCGTAAGGAGCTGCTCATTGCCCTGCGCAACATCCTCCCCACACCCTTCAGGTCCGATCTCTGCCCACGCATGCCAATTAGGGTCATGCCTGCACCTTGACCTGTCAACTACAAGAAACACTTTCAGCAATCTAGTTTTTGGTTGTCTTTATTTTTAAAAGTGCAGGAGTGGTCTGCTGCCCAAGATGGATGTGCTTCTGGATGAGCAGGTTCTGCTGGGCGCTAGGTGCGCTTTCCGTGGCTGGGCATGGCCCAAATAGCATGGCCTGGTTTTGCAATTTATGACGCTGGATCTAATACTCACTTTCAAGGTCACCCAACTTGCAGTCGGACCTGCATAGAGGGTCTTCGACCCCTAGCCTATTCCACGCTGGCAGAGCTGGTGGCCAGCTGCAAAGCTGAGCTCAGCTTCGACCAGTTGGCCAAGGTGGTGCACATCTTTGCTCGGTGAGGGAGTTGGGCAGGCTGCCACGCGCTTTGTTGAAATGCATGCCATGTGTGTTGTGCAACCTTACGACCGCGGCAAACCCATTGTTTGAATGCGTGCGTGCAGGATTGCGCATGATTGCACCATTCCAGCAGTCTTGCAGAGCACGAGCCTGCGCTTGCTGTACAACCTGATTGAGACAATTTTCCAGCGCCGGGCGGATGTGCGCACCTCGGAGTTGTACCGAGGGCTGCTGTCCAGTGTCTTGGAATGCTTTGTGCGCAAGCTGGGTGCCCTTCGCTGTCAAGTTGGGCGCATCCTCAAGTAGGTTGTTCGATGCTCTGGCCCCGCGCTAGAACGCGGTAGCAGATCTCCATGCACAAAGTTCCTCTTGAGCTCCCGCGTTTTCAATGATCTTCTGGCCTGCATGGTGCAGGGAGGTGGAGGCCAGCAGAGCCGGCTTGTCTGAGGGCACCGATGGCATCACACAGCAGGCGGCAGAGACAGGCACTGTTGAAGCTGTGGATGCATCGCTTCTTGAACCGCCGGCTGGCGTACAAGATATGTTGGGCGAGGCGCTTCAGGTGAGTGCGCTGCGGCAGTAATCACGCGCCTTATTGCCACAGGTTATTCGTGTGCCACAGGGCCCCAGCCTCTCCCCTTTTGCGCTCTGCTTACTTTTGGCCCGGTGCTGATTTGGCTGTTCTCACTATGAAGGGAAAGGGAGGGCAGGGGGTGCTGGATTGTGGCCTTGCGCCTGACTTGCTGCACTCACCTGTGCACTGCACTGCTGCAGGACTCGTTCCCTGTGATCCTCCCCTCGCTTTCGACTGGGCCCAGGGACAAGGAGGTGTCAGAGTTTCGCAGCCTTTTGCAGACAGTCTTCTCTTGCCTCAAGTCCGTGTTGTACTGCATGGTGGCGTTTCACACAAACCGAGGCTTGCAGGCACCAGTGAGTAGCTGAATCCATGATGAGGGTTGCCTTACTGCATGCACTGAGGGGGCCTCCACTGCTCATATGTTGCGCAGCCATGCCTGGGTGGGAAGCCAAACGTGCTTGTCTGCAATGACCGTTCTGCTTACCACCTGAATGCGCTCTGCGATGCAGCTGTCATTTCCAGTCAAAACATGGAGTGTGCGGACAGGGGACGTGCGCATTGTGAGCCGCCTCATCACGTTTGGCCTCCCCGCACTGTCGTTCTACGAGGTGGTGCCCCACCCAAGCGTGGACATGCGGGAGCAGTTTGCAGACCTCTTCACAGTCCTACAGGTCGGGAGAAAACACTGATACTCTGCTGTGTCAGGAAGAAGGGGTGCAGCTTTCCTACATCTTGATGTGTGCGGCCTGCTCCGGGTACATTTGCAGGATGGGCGCGACTTTGCAGATGTTGTGTCGCCCAAGCTGCCCTTCATCTTTGACCGGGCCACAGAGAGCCGCTTCTACCTGCACGTCATTAGACACCTCGTGGAGGGTGACACAGGTTGATTCAATCAGAAGCATGCATATTTGAACTTTAAAGCCTTGATATTCAATTTGATGCGTGCAAGCGTTTTAGGTTTTACGCAACCTGTGCACATAGACCGGCCTCCTGTGCGCTCCTTCCTATCTACTTGCAGCCGCTCGCTCCGGTGTGAACCGCTACATGATTGCGCTGCTGCTGCAGTTCATCGTGGCTGAGAAGAAGCTACATGCGGTTCAGGTGAATGCTGAGCCCTTTGGCGACGGTGTGCACATGGTATCTGCACCAAACTTTCCAGTTCTTGCCCTACCCATGGCAAAAAGTCCTGCTTCGTCACAACCACATGCAGGACGGCGAGTCCCAGCCTGGCCAGCTTGTGGTTGACGTGCTGGAGATGTGCTTCGCCATGCTGCCACGCATCCAACTGCTGGATGTGCAGGTGAGTCATGTTGCTGGTCCATTTGTGATTGAGTGAACCTGTCGAATGCCTTCCTGCCATGCTGGCGCTGTGAGTGTCGGTGCATGCTTGGCTTTGCGCACAAGCTCGAGCTTGCCTGGTGCACGTGTGCGCTCCGCATCTCCCTCGCAGAAAGCACAGCAGCTTGCACAGCTGGGAATTCCTCTGGCTGAGCGCGTCCTGCTGCCACACATCATGGAGATCACGAGAGCCCTATATGCGGGCCTGAGCTGGGGTAGCACAGGACGCGAGGTGGGTTGGCTCCAGGCTTAGTTTGTCAATGTTTGCGTGATGGCATGTTGCTGCACAGCCCTTTGGTCCAAGATGAATGTGTTTGTTCGGTGCATGTTGCTTGGTTGTTTGATGCCCCGTCGCAGGCCTGCATGCGCCTGCTGCGCTCGCTGTTTTACAACATGGCGCTGGGCAAGTTCTTGGACGTCCAGGCCGCGTTTGGCGTGAACGGCCTGCATGCCAAGCTCGTGGATGTTTCGCTGGACCTGCTGCGAGGACCTGCTGCCACGCCCATTCAGGTGTCCGGCAACGGTCTCGATTGTCCTGGCAGTGCTCTAAGCATTGACAAATCAACCAGTAGCCCATGTTAGATAACTATTGTAGTCAACACGGAGGCCAATTTGCATGTTGCAGGAGGAACTCGCGGCGGAGCTGTGCCTGCTTGCGCCTGCGCGCCTGGAGCACCTGATTCCGCCGATGCCACGCATGATGCATGCCGTCCTGCGCGCGCTGCGGGGCAGCGACCAGAGCGTTTCTGTGGCCCTGAAGGTGTGTTACAGGCTGTTTCAGCTTCAATCTCCATCCTCCGCTGCGCAGCCCAGCCCCTGCAGCCTTTCTTGTGCGCCTGAAGTGTTTATCTACGCCGTGCCTTGCACACACTTCCTTGCCTCATGTTGTGTGCGCTTGGCTGCATTTGCCGCAGGTGCTAGACCTGTGGGTTGACTCCTTCAACCCCGAGTTCATAGAGCGCAGCATGGCAGGCGTCATTCGTGACCTCATGCTGGCCCTGTGGGCGCACATCCAGCCCCATCCCAACCCCCATGGCACCAAGGCAAGAGCAGCTGTGACTGCCAAAGCAGAAGCGAGGGGTTGTTCCAAGCCGGTCTTACCCTGATTGCACAATCAGCCTGTTCAACACTTGTCGTGCTTCAGGTTGCTGAGATCATGGGCAAGCTCGGGGGCCGGTCGCGGCAGTGGCTGATGGATGGGCTGAGCAATGACTACAAGAGCATCCCGGAGTATGGCCTGCGCATCATCCTGGCCTTCTCGCCCCGCACCTCTTTCCTTGTCCCACTGGACCGCTGCGTGCAATTTGCAGCAGCAGCCATCAAGCAGGGTGAGTGCTTTGGCGCTAGAGAATCAAACTGAGACTTTGTGGGATGGTGGGGTTGGGCGGGCTAAACAAGAGGGCTGATGTTTTAGGCGTACATGCTCAAGCTAGTTTAAACTTTCATGCCCGCGATGTACGAGTCAACACTATGGTGTCACACAATGTTTCTGTCTTCTCGCCTTTCGTTGTTTGCTGCTGCAGCAACGTCAGGCCACCAGCAGCAGAATGCCATCCGCCTCATCCACATTTGTCTAGCCACACTGATGAGGGTTGGCCTGCCAAAACCAGCAACTATGGAGGCTGGTTTGGTCGTGAGCGCTTTGCAAGAGTGCTTGTTTCATGGTGAGCGTGGCTATTGTGATTGCGGTCAATGCAGCCATTTGCTGGTGAACCGGTCGCGCGCCTGGTGCAGCAGGAATTAAAAGTTGGTTTGCGGGGCTTGGGCGGCCCAGTTTGTGGACAAGCACAATTGGCAAGATAACCAGAACCACGTTCCCTGGCCGTGCAGGTGACTCCATCTCTGTTGGGCGCGGCACATGGTCCTCACAGCTTGGGGTGAAGACAAAGAAACAGCACACTGCTGAGCAGCAAGTAAGACGCCAGTCCAGGCGTGGCTCAGAAGGTGGTGTCAGTTGCTCACCTGTTGTTGCCCCTCATTCAGGCGTTTCCTGTCCTTCAGTTGATGATGTAGCTGCTCTTGGTGTCTGTTGCTCACCCATTGCTACCCTTACCGAAGGGTGTCCTGCCCACCACCGCAGATGCTGGTGTCGCTGCTGCTGACGACCATGGCCGCTGCCGGGCGCACCGAAACCTTTGAGTTTGCACACAGCACCTGCCGCCACTTTGCCTTGCTGGTTGCCTCTGGCTGGGGTGTGCAGCAGCCCCCAGCTCTCCCACCGTCTTCAAAATATGCCAGCTACCCTGTTCTAAATGGCATGCCTGCTAAGGTGACGGCTTTGAAGCACCTGCACCCTCGGGCCATCTTGGAGGCATTCCAGGAGGTGAGCAGTCGCCCACCTCATCTCATATTCAAGAGGCTTGTGCCACCCAAGCTCAGCATGCATTTGCGTTCCTTACTGCAGGGCTTTTCATTGGAAGCGTTGGATGAGCGCAATGCAGTGCTGGGGTGCCTTGCTGTGTTCTTGGAGGCGCTTGAGGCCGTGACGATGACCCAGCAGGACACAGCCTCAGAGGAGACGCGGGGCACGCCCCCCGCTGTGTCAGAGGAGCCTGCATCTGTGAGCACTGCTCCTCAAGCAGGTGAGCAAGCGTTTGAAGCTACTGGCAGCTTTTGGGGGGCCAACTTGTGAAGCGCAAATGCCTCTTTGTATACCGGCTGACGGAGAGTTTTGCATGTGCACTGCAGATGCCAAGCCTACACTGGACCGCTTGGGCAGTACAGTCGCCGATCTGGCAGCACGTGCGGTGCACTGCTGCTACGGTGGCAGTTGGCCATCACGCTTGGGGGGTACTGCGGCGCTCGAGTGCCTCATCCCCCGCATGCCAGCAGCAGCGCTGCCACGCATGGCACCAGTAGCCGCCAAGGCGGTGTTTGCGGTGCTGCGCATTCTGCCTGAGAGCGCCAAGGAGGAGAAGGAGCTTAGTGGCGTGCTGCAGTCGATCCTGCAGCGCTGCGGTTGCGGCCATGCACCCGCAACAGCCACTGCGCCCGGAGGCGGAACGGTAGCAGAGACTGTTGTAGATCCAGCCAGTTTGACCGGCAAGCCAGACTCCCAGCAGCTGCCGCCGCTGCTGCGACAGCTGATGGAGATCTTTGTGCAGCAGATGCTGAGCAGTCGCAGCAGCATGGCGGTCCGGGCCGCTGCCTCTGCTGGATTACAGGCATGTGTGGCACCAACTGGTCCGGATAGACGTTTCAATGGCGTGCTGTGCTGTAATCGCGTGGGTCTGGCACACTGCCTTGAACTGCACTGCCCGTGACTTGTTGCCCCTGCTTACTGAAACGCATGCAGGTGATAGCTACTTCGCGCGACCTCACCGTTTCCGAGCTGCTCAAGCCGATCATGAAGGCATTTGACAACATTCTGGAGCGGCGCCTGCTGCCCATCCGCAGCATCACTGCTCAGGTGCTTAAACAATAACCTCATAAGAGCACAGGCGCCTAGGCAGGTACAGATGGCTTTGGGACCGGGGCTTGCAGTGGTTTCACCGCAGCCTTGCTTAGGCACCCCATGCATAATGCAGGCCAACCACGCACATAGCGTCGCCTTCATTCTGCGCACCTGTTCCAACGACCTGGCACTGCGCAGCGAGCCTGCCATGTGCATCGCTGATGCCTGCACCGCCATGGAGATGAATGACGCGGCCATCAGCGCTACTGCCACCTTCCGGGGTGCTCCTGTGCGCACGGAAGCCATCGTCAGGCTGCGCACGGCATGCCTGCAAGTGCTCACAGCTGCCATTGGCTGGCAAGCTTTTAGGTGCGGTACTAATGCTGCAGTGACCCAGTGAGCTGGATGGTTTCGAGCTTGCGTGCGAAAGGCATGGCTTGATTTGGAGCCGTCACTTCTCCGTTGCCCACCACCACATGCAGGAATGCCGAGTCCATACCTGCGCGGCCGGTTGCAACAGCCGACGCCTCTGGAGATGGCAGCATCAAGCTTGCCAAGATTCGTGAACGGCTGCTCAAGGTCAGATGCAGCTGCATTCAATGTGAAGAGAGAATAGAAGGCCAATTTACTCTCTGCAACCCCACTCCCATCTGTCAAGCTCCGCCCACGTGCAGGTCCTTATCATGGAACTGGGCAGCACGCACGACCAGATCATCGAGGTTGCCGAGAAGGGCGTGCTGCTTGCGCTGGAGCACAACATGCTGCCCAAGCCTATTTTGCAGGAGGCCCTGAGGTATGCCACCTGCAAGCACCGCTTGACATCGCATGCATAGCAGTTTGACCTGGCACACGCTGTGGCTGCATGTGAATGGCTGGGTTGCAAAGCTCTTCACAACAAATAAAGCTCAATGCCAGCACTCCTTTCATCTCTGCCTGCAGGCCAATCCTCACAGACCTGGCCTACTACAACCGCATCAACCTGCGCCTGCTGCGGCACCTGCACCGCCTGTTGGTGGGTCTGCCCTGTGTGCTGGCCGTTTGCTCTGATAAACGATGGCCTCCACACCTGTGCTGATCCCCCGACCTTGCAAGCACCTGTACCGTTTTTTTGATCCATGTTTTCTTGTTTACAGGACCTGCTATCAGGCCAGTTCAACGTGACTCTGGGGGACAAGCTGTCAGAGCACTTGAAGAAGTGGATTGATGTGGGCAATGTGCTTCAGCCGCAGCAACCGGTGGGCTGGGCATGCAAATGCTGCATGGCTGTAGGCTGTGCGTATCCAATGCTGCCATCCTCGTTGTTGTTGTCCTCCCACACGTGGCTGCACGATGGGAGGGAGGGACGGCAGGATGGAGGTAGAGGGTGGGGGGAGGTGGGGGGTGGGCTTGGCAGGTGGTGGCAGTACAAGTGCCTACAACATCATGGGGTGAGTGCACCAATGCCTGGCACCAGCTCAGCGGTTGCGCTGCACTGGCAATCCACTCATCTTGCATGTGCTCTCGTTTCCTCCGCACCTTCCCCCGCCCCTCCCTTACTATGCATATGCATGTCATCCCCTTCAACAAACCTGCAGCCAGGGTTGAGCTTGCATGGGGGTTGGGCGCATGGGGCTTAAACAAACCTGCTGGGCTTGTGTTCTGCCGCTCGTTTGCCGCTGCTAGATGATTGCAGTAGACCACCAAACCATGAGATGCGCACATGTTTGCAGGTGTCATGGGCAGCAGGCACAGAGTCGGAGGTCGCTGCAGGCATGCTGGACATCTTTCACAAGCTGCCAATGCAAGCGAAGAAGTTTCTTGAGACTCAAGGTGCGCTGCCATATCTCATTGGCTCATGGCAGGCCAGCGCGGTGCAGTATCTGGTAGAGCTGACCCTGGGGCATGCCAGTGTGCAGGGGAGCGTCCCGGCATCGTGGTCTTGACAATTGGCCTGGAGGAGTCGCTGCCCAAGCTGCCAGGTGCTGTCGTGCCCTCCAAGCTGTGGTCACCATACCGTCTGCCGCTTGTGCGGTTTCTAAACCAGTACCCAGCTGAGAGGCAAGTGCAAGGTGGAACTTGGTCGTCGGGTTGCTTGCTCACGGTTTGCTTGCTCACAGTGTTATTTGAACCAAGGGCTGCGCTGATAATCCCGCTGCTGTCATCTTCTCCCTGCGGCATGCAGTGTTGCATACTTTTTGGAGTCAACCAGCCGCCTGGCCAACGAATGCTATTTCTCCCGCCTCCTGGATATTGTGCGCCGCCCTGAGGGTGCTCCGCTGCTCAAGGCATTGTCGGAGGCAGAGAAGCAGCTGGAAGGGGTGTTCACAGCCAAACCGGACGCAGGTTTGTGTGCAGAGGATCGGCGTCTGTGGAATTATGTTCTGGGAGAAGGCCAAGGGCGCTGGCCGGGGTGCATGCCGGAATGGCTGCCGGACCCAGCGAGTTCCTTTGGCCTGGTGCATGTCATAATGGCAACTGCAGCAGGTGCCACACACCGTGTGCATAGCCTCTGTCCCATGCAGATGCTGAGGCGACCTGCACAGCACAACTGAACTGCGTGCACCTAATACACACAATGGCCAAGCTGTTGCCAGGCTGGTTGCCGGAGTCGCTTTACAGCATTACACTGCAGCGCTGGCGCAGCCAGGAGTTCAAAACCAGGTGGGTGTTTGATGAATTCACAGTCTTTGGCCCCCTACCAGAAAATGTTGCCAGCAACATGCCCGCAATTGGCGCATGCTGTGCTTGCAGGCTGGCATCTGCGTCCTTCCTTCCCCTGCGTCAACGGTTGGAGAGCAAGTGGCTGGCTAAAATCATGCTGAGCTACATTGAGCACCACCACGAGTCATTTGGCGCCCTGTTTGACATGATGCTCGTCTTCAGTAGTCCCATGGGTATGGCGTGTTTTTATGCCCTGGGCACCGCACTGTTCGCGCTGCAGGGGGCATCGCATGGCAAATGTTGTTGACCACCAATCCTCGACTCCCCCTCTTGGCTCTCTTCTGTCTGTAGCTGTGGACTTTTCTTTCCTCAAGTCCTTCATCAACGGGGTCGTCACGCAGGAGTTCAGCATGCAGGAGAAGCGCGAGGTGGGCTGCTGGGCTGCCATATGTTGTGCAGGCTGCCAAACATTTGTGCAAAACTTCCTATTCACTGCTGTCTGCCTTCATAGGATGCCTTCCTTGCTTGTCCCTCGTTCTTCCTTACTGTGCTGCATTGTGCAGGTCTTGCAGCATTGGCTGAGCGTCTACCGCTCCCAAGGGTTGGGCCAGGACGAGTCAGGTACATGACCGTTCAGGTTGTCAGCTGGTTTCTAGCAGAGCTTACACTTTTGGGTTTGTTGGAAACACAGTCTGTTTGCGATCCGCACGAGGTGGAGGCATGGAAAGAAACAGGCCGCAGGGCATCGGGGCATATTACTGACGTACTCTTTTGGCCTTGTGCTGCAGTGAATGTGCTGCGGCACCTGGTCAACCCACTGGTGACCTGGGTGGTCACACATGGCGAGCTGGAAGTGTTGGGGACCGAGGTGGTGCAGAGTTTGGTCATGGACGTGTTTCAGAACCCAGAGAAGGGTGGGTGCTGATCTGCCCCTGTCCAGCGTGTTCTGCACACCACCCTGCTTGCAGCCGTGGGCCACACAAGCCCAGGCACTGTTGGTGCTAGGAGCAAGCGTGCACATGCAGCTGTCCTCTGCAGGCGGGCCAAGCGAGCAGATTCAGATGGAGCTTGTGCAGCTCTGCACAACCCTCATTCAGCATGCGTCCCGCCTCTTTCAAGACCACAGGAAGGAGCTCATCCAGTTTGGCTGGTGAGTCGTGGTGATTGTTGACTGTAACGTTTCTCATATGAGCTGTGGCGTCTTTACAAGTCTTGATGCTGTAAGGCCCACCATCATGTTCTGTGCGGCTGTCCAGACAGCTCTGCGCTTTCCATCTTGTAACAGGTGGACGCTCAAGTACGACAACATTGCCAAGCCATTTGCCTTCCTGTGCGTGGCGCACTTCTTCCAGGCCTTCCCCACGCCCGAGAAGATCATGCTGCAGGTATGCCTGCTTTCTACCTCAAGCATGCAAGCCGCTTGCTATGTGCTGTACAAGAGGGTTGCAATGTGCGCCAGCATGTGGCTCTCAATGTGGCGCCCTGCTTATTGTGCAGGTGTATGTGGCGCTGTGCCGGCTTTCTCAAATCGCCGAGCCAGCTGCCAAGGATGCTGTGCGCAAGGGCATCGACATCATGATCCCCAATTTGGCCAAGGCAGCCGCATCCGACATGCCGGGGGCTGCCCCCGGGGGCCCAACGCCCATGGAGATGGGGGAGTCTGTCACCTCCAAGGACAGCAATGCCTCTGGCCCTGCTGCCTCAGGCGTGACCGCTGCAGCAGGTGGCGGCGGGGCTGGGTCGACCCCAGGCACTAGCCCCAGCTACGCACGCTACTTGAAGCGCGTCCTGAGCGAGGATGGGCACGTCAGCATCACGCTCGTGCACTTGCTGCAAGTGATTGTGCGCAATCGTGAGCTGTTCTATCAGAGCAGGTGAGCGAGCGGAGCAGCATGTGTGCCCTCTTGTCCCCCTGCGCAGCAGGCATTTACTCCCGTCAGCATCACTGCATTGTGCGCAAGCCGAGTCGCTACTACCTGAGCTACACCCTGAGTCCCCTGATTTGCGCTGCCAGGGTGCTGTTCATGACCACCATGCTGAACGTGATCACGCGTCTGGGCTTGCCTGGAAACTCCACCCTGGAGAACCGCTACCTCTCGGTGGACATCGCATCTACGCTCTTCTACTGGGATCACCGGGCTGCCCAGGAGGGCGCCCAGTCTGGCGGGGAATCTGCAGGGCCCCAAGTCAAGTTAGAAGAGGAACAGCCTGCCCTTGGTGTTGCTGGCTTGTCGCCCCAGCCTGCAGCAGCGAGCCTGCAGGCTGGTATTGATGCGGAGCAGGCCGGCAGGTGAGGGAGGGTGGGGGGATGGAAAGGAAATGCATTTTGTGACGCACATTCTGCGGCCCAACATGCATGTGGATGAAGACGCTTTGTGTTCCGCCGCTCTTGGGTTGTATACGGTGCAGAGCGGACGCATCGCGCCTCACCCCCGCGATGAACGAGATGATTGTCAACTTCCTTTTGCGCATGGCCTTTGTCAGGTGCACTGGGGAGGTGTTGCAAATGCCATGCCATGCGGGGGCATGATTTGCATGGGCGGGAAGGCTGAGCTGTGAACATTTGACGTGGCAGTCTGTGTAAAGTGAGCCATGCCTCCTGGGCGCTCTGCTCGGCTGTGCACCAGTTGTGATGAGTGCTAGACAGCGCTGAAGTTTTTGTTTCGCTGTCATGTGCAGTTGCGACCCACGCGACCGGGATGAGGCAGGGTGGCGCAAGCTGCACAAGCACTGCATGACCGTCATCGCTGACGCAGGTGACTCGGGGGGTGTCGTAAGTGACCAATGGGTCTGAGACTGACCTCTTTCTGCCCTGCCCACTGGCGTGGCTCAGGTGCTGCTTTATGCTCACTCGATGCTGCGATCTTTCCCCTGCAGCTCGGCTGTGCAAGCCGTGTACCCTGAAGCTGCACTACTTTGAGAAGTTCTTGGCTCAGAATTTGCAACATCAAGCGGGCGTGCTGCAGCAGGGGCAGGCGCAGGCGTCCCAAGAACCTGTGGCAGCCCTCATGACAGGTCTGCACATTGCAGACATATACATGGTAAGCGCTGTGCGCTGGGTTGCAGCTCAGTAGTGAATGTTGCATCTCAGCTCAGGGGCAGAGTTGAGGTGGACGTGGATCTGGCAGCCTAAGTGTGCAACCTGCTGCGTCCGCCTCCTTTGCTCCCTCTTGCGCAGAAGAACCAGCCCGCGACCTTCATTGAGTGCTGCGCGATGCAGCTTGCCATCATGCTGGAGCCAGCACTCGTCAGCCCCAGCCCGGCCCCAGTGCGCCTGCTGAGCTCCATCATGCGCCAGTTGGTCAGGTGAGTCACCACTGGGCTGCATCGAGCTAGGGCCAGGCCAACCATAGGGCTTGTGGAATTGCGTTTTCGTTTCATCCCAACCTTGGCTGTGTCTTGTGCCTGCAGCTTGTTCCCTCCAGCGCTGCCAACCGACCAGCCCAAGTCGCCCGTGGCCGATCTGGCAGCCAAGCTGCAGCTGCGCCTGCAAGAGTACATCAACAGGTGCGAGGGACGACTTTGTGTTTGAAGCGTGACACCCAAGTGGACGTGTGCAGCCCCATTCTGCTCTTGCCAATTGTGTTGCAACACATCTGGTTGTTTCTTTTTGCAGAGTATTGGCCGGCTTGTGCGACCTGAGCAAGCCACTGCACGTGGACGTGTTTGCTCCCGGATGCAACTGCCTGGTGGTCATGCAAGAGACCATGAAGGTAATGTCTTGTGAGAATTGCAGCGGTGCAGGCTATTTCCAGCCTCAGCACAGAAAGGTTTGCTCTGTTACTGTCCCGTGTACTATCCAGTTTGTGCACACCTTGTTGCAGGCTGAGCCCGACTGTATGAAGCCCTTGATTGGCCCCCTGCTTCGTGCCATGCACCGCCTGGCCAAGGAGCACAACCAAGCCCCAACAGCGGGCTTGCTGTCCGCCAAGGCCGACCAGCCTGCCGGGTAGGCTTGTCGATTTAGGCGCCGCGTGACTTCTCTTTGATTTGTATGTCACTAACACCAGATTGCAACTGCTGCCTGCAGCTTAAAGCCCACGGAGGCAACCCATGGGTCAGGCTCCTGGTTCATGTGGAATGCGCTCAATGGTGAGAACACGGGTGCATGTCCAGCACCTGTTTCCAGATCTGAGCTGGCGGGCTGCTTTACAAATGGCACCTGTGCTCCATGTCTCCGTGCGTGCAGTTGCGGTGCCATCTGCGCTGACATTGTCGGCAGATCACCGCAAACATTTTCTGTCCACGCTTGTGATGCTCATCACCGGCCAGTCTGTGCGTGCTGGCACCACCGATCCCTCCATTCTGCACCTCATCCTGACCATGCTGCGAAAGTGGCTGCTAGACCCTGGCAGTGCTCACCTGACCGCTAAGGAGCTGCTGGTCATCATTCAACGCATCGCCCAGGTGTGCTGTGCTGCCTTTCGTGTGCTGCGTCATCATACCGTGGGCCTGTCATCACATGAGCAGCTTGCTCGCTGGCATGGTAACCCCCAGAGACTCGTTGCACGCATCATCTGCAGCTGGACCGCATGCATGCCATCCCCGTGGGTCTGAAGCCTGTTTGGGACAGGGACTTCCTGGCGCTACTGTACGACACAATCACCCAGAAGACGGAGGACGACTTTGGCAACGAAGTGTTCAACCGCGTGGAGCGCACCTTTTGCTGCGGCCTGCAGAGCGCAGACCCGTCAGTCAGGAAGAAGGTGCGTGCAGTTGTGCCATGGTACTTGCGTGCAGCAGGTTGAGTGTGTGCAGGGGTGCACCATAGGTGACATTGAGCAGAATGCTGGTTGTGACCAACCCTGCCAAGTCGTTCGAACAACCAATGCGCTCGCACTGCACAGGTCTGCCAACTTGCATGTAGGTTGCTCACGACCCACCCGTGTTGCTGCACTTTGAAAACCTCGGGATCACTACGCAGATGGGCAACTGCACACCCCTCAACATGCTTCCCTTCGTTATCCCTGTGCAGTTCTTCCGGCTCTATGCAGACCGTGTGCCTGCCAACCTCTTTGACAGGTTGCGCTACATTATTCAGGTAGGCTTCAGGTGTGCAGTGCGGGCAGCCAATGCTCCCGACCCGGCAGTGCAGCGGCAGACTGAGCCTGCAATTGCCTCCCACTCTCTGCCAATGCCTGGGTGCAGGGCCAGGACTGGGACTTCATTGCACACACGTTCTGGCTCAAGCATGGCGTGGCAATGCTGTTTGACAGCCTCTACCTCGCAGAGGGCATCACACTGGCATACAACTCAGGTGTGCCATAGCACCCTCATGCTGTATTTGTGTGCACCTTTTGGGTGCCTGGATTCCAGCAGTCCCCTCTGCACATTTGAACCTTGAAATGATCTCGCTGCCGGCCTGCTACTTGCAGCGCATGTGCCCTCGCTGTTCGGTACCAGCGTTGACCCAGGCACACCCGTGAAGCTCATTCCAGACGCTGAGCCAGAGCTCAAGGTGGGGCAACATTAAGAAGAGTCCCATTGCTGCCAAGCATGCCATCACCCATTAAGCACACCACATGATGGCTGCTCACGCAGTAATCGGTGCATGGGGTGCTACTGTGCAGGAGCCGGATGCCGAAGCGCAGGGGCCGACCTCTGCGGACAAGGCAGGCGCTAGTGGCAGCTCCAGCGGCTTGGCGGCCGAGCAGCATGCAGTGGTCAAGCCACCCGGAGCAGCAGCACAAGCTCGCCTGTGCCCCACACAAATGCCCCCATCAATGTACAACTTGCTGCACCAGTGTGTGGAGTTTATGCAAGAGCAGTCTAGCATCGGCTCTGATGCATTGGTAAGAGCAGGTGCTGCATCACCGCCTTTCCGCTTGCTTTGTTGCCACGGTACGCCAGCTCCTCTGTGCTCGCAGAGAGCAGCCTTCCCATACACCGTGCCTCGTGCCCTCCCTGGCGCAGGTGACCTGCCTCATTGACCTGGTTCAGAACGGGGCAGCCGTGGCGCACCACCTCTGGGTGCTGTTGTTCCCGATTGTGTGGAGCAGCCTTCAAAAGGAGCAGCAGGTGGGTTGCGCAGCTGAGCGAGATTTGATGCCCACCAACAGCTGGCCTTTCTCTTGCCCCATATGAGCGCGCTGAGTCGCGTCCCACACATCCCGCCCCTGATTGGTGCTGCCACCCTGCCGTGCAGACTGCCTTGGCCAAGCCCATCATCCAGCTGCTGGCCAAGGAGCACCACACTCGGCAGGCAGTGGCCCTGCGCCCCACAGTGGGGCAGACGCTGCTGGAGGGCATCAGCCAGAGCCAGCCGCAGCCCAAGATTCCGGCGGAGATGATCAAGTACATGGGGCGACACGTGCACGCCTGGCACATTGCCATCTCTATGCTCGAGGGCCATGTGGTGCTGTTCCCAACAGACATGCGCTGCTTCGATGCGCTTTGCCACCTGTACCGCGCCCTGGCGGAGGACGACATGGCCTTTGGTCTCTGGCATCGCCGTGCCGTTGCAGACGACACGCGCGTGGCACTGGCGCTGCGCCAGCACGGCTTCCTGACGCAGGCGCAGCTGCAGTTCCTGGAGCTCATGGGGCGGGGCGTGAGCGGCGGCATCCAGGGTGAGCCTGCCGGGGCCCAGCCTGCAGTGCCGCAAGGGGCAGACAGCTGTTTAGTGCTGCCGGGACCAGCGCATCTGCCTGCAGCCTATGCATCGGCTTGCTTGCTTGGCAGGCCAACACCATGCCCATGCGAAGCTTGCGGTGGTGCCCCTGCGCGCAGGTGTCACGAAAAACGAAATGCTGCTGTGGCACCAGCAGTACTTGGCCTGCTGCGCGGAGCTCAACCAGTGGGACACGGTCGTCGAGTATGCCAAAGTGACAGACAACTGCCCGCTGCAGATCGACGCAATGGTGCAGCTGCATGACTGGCAAAACCTCAAGGCGGTGAGCACTGAAGGGAGCACGGGTGGCTGCGCTGGCAGTCGTGCACACCGGGTGGCGTGTCCGCCGGCACAGCGCATCCGGTTGAAAGTGCTCGCCTCCTGAAGAGGGATTTACCTTGCGTCCCATGTTGTGTGCAGCTGGTCCTTCCCAAGGCTCAAATTGAGGACACTGCCGACGCCACAATAGTGCGTGCGCAGATGCACCTCCAGGAGATGCAGGTTGTGGACGTAGACAGGATCTGCAAACAGGTGGGCGTCAGTGCCGGCCAGCAGCTGCTGTCCGCCATTTGGTGCTCTCAGTGGCTTGCTATGTCAGCACTGCACTGCCTCTCACTTAGGCCTCTTGTCCCTGCCCCCCCACCCGCAAGCAGGCCATGCACCAGTCCGTGCAGCAATGGTGGAACATGCCGGAGGGCAACCCCTGGTCCTACGCCCCAGTGCTGCACACCTTCCAGGTGTGGCGATTCCATTGGGTGATTCCAGCTGGAAGGACATGTGGTGAACCGGGATGCACAAGAAGCAGGCTGCACCGGATGTGTATGCCTCTGGTCTTCGTCTAACCTTCCAGTCGTCACCTCTGCTGCACCTGTGCAGCGCATTGTGGAGCTGCAAGAAAGCTGGCGCATCATGGTGGAGTTCAACACACATGGGGGAACGGGACAGCAGTACCAAGAACACAAGGTACGTGCCTGGTGCATGCTGTTGCTGAAAGTGCCCCGGTGGTGGCTGGTGTGCACAGTCGGCGAAGTGCTGCCCCGCCCTTCCCCTCCACCTTGATGCAGGAGATCTGCGAGACCTGGAAGCTCCGCACACCCAATGAGTGGGAGCCGATTCAGTGGTGGTCGCAGCTGCTGAGCTGGAGGAACCAGGTGAGGACTGGTTGTGCATGCACCTTGGTAGCCGTGCCGGTGCGGGTCGCATTCATGGGTGATCCCGTCCACTTCCACATCCCTTCCGCTGTTGTATGTGCAGGTCTACAACCTCACCATTCGGCAGTTTGGGGCACTGCAGAGCATTGCACCCAACATGCACCAGATGGGCTACAGGTCCGTGCCAGCTGGATTGTTCGCAAGGTTGTTGCACGAATTAAAGGACGCGTAGGCAGAGTGGGGACTGCATGAGGGCAGGTGGACATACAGCAAACCAACTCTTTGCAAAGGCCGCGCTTGCTGGCAACCCAACCTGCACCATCCACCTGTCCAGGGACAAGGCCTGGAGCGTGAATCGGCTTGGACGCATTGCCCGGCTGCACCACCAGCCGGAAGCCTGCGTGCAGATCATCAACACGCTCTACGGCTTCAACGCCATGGAAGTGCAAGAGGCTTTTGTAAAGGTAGCGCAACCAACTCGGGCAGGGCAGCCTGCGTTTTACAACGCCCCTGTCCAATCGTTGCAGGCAGAGTGAGCCAAGGCTCTGGTTGCGCCGCAGCACTAAGCTGCGCCCCACTGCCTTGCTGCCATGCGCAGGTTCGTGAGCAGGCCAAGGCTTTCTTGCAAAAGCAGGAGGACCACATGCAGGGTCTCAACCTCATCAACTCCACCAACCTGGACTACTTCCAGCCTCAGCACCAGGCCGAGATGATCAACCTCAAAGCACAGTTCTTTGCTGCGTTGGGAGACAGCGACGCGGGTGCGTACAGCTGCCGTGCACGTGTTGCTCGTGCTGCCTGGGCGTGTGGTTGTGACAAGGAGTGGTGACCGAGTCAGCCTGGTTATGCAAGGGAGGCGGCTGGGCTGCATGCTCTTGTTGGTGACTGATTCATCAACATACACCTGCATTGCCTCCTGCCTGCAGCACATGGTATGTTCAGCGAGTCGCTCACTTTGTGGCCACTGTGCTGGGAGGCATGGATGGCATGGGGCAAGTTCTGCGACGGCATGTACGACAAGTCCAGGGAGGGCCACTGGCTGGAGTTCCTGGCAACCTGCTACCTTCAGGTGTAAAGCGGACTGCATGTGCCTTGCCGCCCATTTTCCACTGCTCTGCAAGTCTGCTTGCCTGCGTGGTGTCATGCACTTTGTGGAACGCTGTTGACATGCACATGGCTTGGGCCCCCACTTCTCCCACCCCCCCTCCGTTGTTTCACCACTGGCTCCGTTGCAGGCAATCCGCCTCGCCAGCACAGATGCGCGCGACCTGGTGCCTCGCCTGCTGCAGCTCCTCATGGTGGAGCCCAAGGGGGCGGAGATGCTCGGGCGGGCAGTGGCGCAGAAGGCGGCTGACCTGCCAGGCTGGATCTGGCTGCCGTGGATCCCGCAGCTCATGACCTCCCTGCAGCGCCCTGAGGTGGCAGTGGCACGGCGCATCCTGTCTGCAGCTGCCGCCTCGTTCCCGCAGCAGCTGTACTGGCACGTGCGGCCCAGCATGCTGGCAATGAAGGACGCAGCAGTGAAGGCGGTGCAGGATGCAAAAGCACAGGTGCGCACCTGGGCCTGGCTCACTGCAAGTGGGGCAGCGTGGCATCGCCAACCAGCGCTTGTACTTTATGCACATCTCAAGTGCCTCATTTGCCCGCCAATGATGCAGGCCACTGCCCGGACCACAGCCGCAGCCGCTGCAGCACAGAAGGAGGCATCAGGCGGGGCAGCAGCAGCAGCAGCAGCAGAAGGTGGCAAGTCGACGCCGACTGCCAGCGAGCAGCCGGAGCAGGGGCGCCCCCCGTCACCGCAGATCGAGAAGCCAATCGAGGTGGGAATTCGTAACGCTTTCCTTACACCAATGCCGTTCCAGGCTTCCTCTGCCCCTCATCCAACATGAAGTCCCTCTGTATACGCACAGGTCATGGCATATGAAGCCTGCCGCGACGTCATGGAGGCCCTGCGCGCCAAGTACAGCGGCCCCCTGCAGGTGTGGTATTTTGGGCTTGCAAGGCTTGAGCGGGCGCATCCCTAGGATGGATGTGAAATGGAAGGCCGGATATGAGACATGGCCAATGACTGCTTGCGCCCGTGTCGTCTGATTTGGCTGCCGCAGGTTCTGGACCACTTCATGACAGAGGTGGGGCAGCGGTTCAGCACGCGCACAGAAGAGCGGCTGCTGGCTGTGGTGTACACGCTGCAGCAGCGTACATACAAGACAGGGCTGCCCGCCAGCGCTGCAGTGCCCGAGGTGTTCAAGAAAGAGCTGGCAGGTGGGTGTTGGTAGCCCCCGTGATGCCCATGCTCATGCCGCGACAACTTCCGGCTGGGTGTGCACCTGGGCACCTGCGCGCCTCAGCTTGGCTTTGAGCCTGCTTGCGGTTTGCCATCGACGCCTGCAGGGGTGTGCAAGGCGTGCGGGAGTCGGGACGCGGCAGGCGCCGGCAAGCTGGCACACTTCCAGCAGCAGTTTGCCAAGGACCTGGACCCCGCATCCCCAGGCGCTCCCCAGACGCTTGGGGAGATGACCGACCGGCTCAAGGTAGGGCATCCTGAGCCGCGTGTTCATCAGACACGACAGTCTAATCAGCAGCTGCAGCCCTGCATCGCACATCCCGGCCAGAGTGCGCACCCACTGACCCCTTGTTTGTTTCCAGGGTTGGCGCATGCTGCTGGAGAGCATGATTGACCACGAGTACCCTCAGGCCATGAAGATGGAGGCCGAGGCGCCCACGGTGAGGGGACCCGCATCTTGCAGGGGCGGCAGCACACGCGCCTGCTTCCGGGTCCGCCATTGTATCCACAAATGTCACGCACACCACCCTCTCATCACATTACTGTGTGCAGCTCGTCGACATGTCCTTGGAGGAAATGGAGATGCCAGGGCAGCACCTGCCAGCACCTGATGCGCCCGACATGGTGAGGAGGAGGCATTGCTGGCGAGGCAGCTGCACTGCCCGGAAGACGCCGCTCAGGAGTGAACTCGGAGGACATTCTCTGCTGCCTGCACAGCACCTTCCCCACTCTTTGCCTGGCGGGGTATGTCCTGTGCAGGTGTACGTAGACAGGCTGGGCAGCAGCATCCAAGTAGTGCGCCGCAACAGCAACTCATGCCGCCGCATCATGCTGCATGGCTCTGATGGCTCCCTCCGCACCTTCCTGGTCCAAAGCAGCCAGGTGCGTGGTACATGCTTCTGTCACTCAGTGCTTGCTTGGCTGCAAAGTGTCGCGTGTCCCTGCCCGTGCTGGCCTGCACCCTTCCATCCCTCATGACGCAGCCTCGCCTGCAGGCCACCACTGGGTCCGAGGAGCGCATCTTGGCGCTCCTGCACAATGCCAACTCTCGCCTGCTTGCGCATTCAGAGTCGCGTCGCCGTCTTCTGCAACTCAAGACACCCGCGGTGTTGGTGCCGTACCAGGGTGAGTGCTAGTGCAAGAGGTCCGGCTCGTGCAAGGTTGCCTTGGCCGCTGGATGGCGTTTGGGCTGGCTTCAGCATTGCTTCCTTCTCCCGTTTGCACTACACTTGCATGCCCGCCCTCGAGGTCCGCCATCCGTCGAGGGCTGCCACCAACTCCACCGCCCACACTACTTCTGCTCTCCATCCCTTGAGGGATGGCACCAACTCCACCACCCACACCACTTGTGCCTCATTCCTGTCGTGCGCAGGCGTGCGCATGGTGGAGGATGATATCAGCATTGTGCCGTTCAGCGATGCCTACGACACACACTGTGCGCGGTATGGGCGCGAAGCAGATGCGCCCATCCTGGCTTTCAAGGCGCGCTGCTGCACGCCAGAGGGCATCACTGGCGACGGCAAAGCGCGGCTCGAGGCATACCAGGAGGTGGTTGAGAAGGGCGTGACGGAGAACATCTTCAGCCAGTTCATGTACAAAACCATGGTGGAGAACAACCTGAGCATGTGGATTATCAAGAAGCAGTTTGCACTCAGCGCATCCATGTCGGGTGAGCCAGAGCGATGACGCTGCTGTGGCCATTCACCACGCACCCCACGGCACCTTGCTGCACACGCTGTGTATGCTGCAGACATCTGCCCAAAAGACTGCTCGTGGCCGTTGGTGCCGCAGACGGCGCATATCTGGGGGTGGGCCACAGCCTGCAGTGCCTCTGGTTGCTGGTTTTGGCTGCCAACCCTGACCCCCTCCCCCGCCCACACACACACATCCCGCCCACACCGCCCCGTGCAGCTGTCGCGTGCCACATGCTGCTCCTTACGGGGCGCTCCCCAAGCAAGCTGCTGGTGTCACGCAGCATGGGCACCATCACCCATGCCGACCTCATCTCAACCTACGACTCCCGCTTCCAGCTGGAGCGTGGACACGAGACGGTGCCTTTCCGGCTCACGCGCAACATGCAGTCTTTTATCGGGCCGCAGGGCATGGAGGGCATGGTGGTCTGCGCCATCACTGCTGCTGCACAGGCGCTGCAGACCGAGCCTGGCATCACCTCTTCTATCGTGGCGCTCTTCTTCAGGTGGGGCGGACTCGCACACGCTTGGGGGAGGCAAGCTCAGCTCGCAGCTCCTTTGTGTGTGGAGACAAACACAAGCCGCTGCTGCTTCCCTGGCAAAATATGCAGAGATGACATTCTGTCGTGGGCAGCACGTCGCAGCGGGGCACGCTGTATCGCAGCGCTGAACGCCTCCCTCAAGACCACCCAGCTGGAGACCTGCGTTGCCTGGAACACTGCCACTTGCATGAACCGCTTGGGCACCATGGCACCTGCCCGGGATGGGCACCCTCAGCAGGGTACACGGGCACTTGTAGCCGAGGCTGTGGCACCTGCCAACCTCTGCCGCATGTGCCCTACGTGGCAGCCATGGCTGTAGCACAGTCTCAAAATGTCGGTTTGTGTGCGCACTTGTCCGTTTCGAGTTTGATCATCGTATTCCTTGTTGCGCTGCATGTCACAACCATATAACAGACCAACGGTAGCCTAGCTGGTTATGTTACCAGCATTTAAGGATGGGGCCCAGCATGCTTAGGAGGAGGCCAATTTCTAGAGAGGCAGCCACATGCAAGCAGATGCACGGTTGGGTGTGTCACTCGCTGGTGCAGTAGGTCAATCAAATGGTAATGCACACTCAGCAATGGAACACCTCAAATTGGATGCCTGGCACCGTGTTGCTGTCAATCGCTGACAGCACCCTGCCGTTTGACTTGTCGCTGCAAAGCAGGAGGGGGCGGTAGTGTGCGCTTAGCTAGGAGCTCTTGATGCATGTGAGAGCAGCTGAGGCGCAAAGCTGAGGTGCAAAACATGCACACCGACGGCGGCTCAGAAGCCCAGCTTTGGGTGTGAAACTCCTACCTTCTGAGCGCCTTGACAACGAGGTCCGCAACATCGGCACGTGTGATGCTGCCGCAGACTGTGACGTCCTCTGCAAAGCACCAGCAGAAACAAACGTAATCAGGGCAAGGAGTGGGAGGCGCCAGCAGCACATTTCATGACACACCATAGGCTGATGTGCTGACCTGTCAGCACGCCAGTGCCAGTAGCCGGCTCGTTCTTCAGGCCGCCTGGCCGCACGATAACAAAGTCGAGCTTGCCACCAACCTCCTGCACGGGTGCAGGCAAGGATAGGGGTGCGCATGGGCAGCACGGGGACGCATCTGTGGTGCTGCTCTGCCCACAATCTGTCTGCCGCAGCGCTTAACTATGGAGCGGCACCCTGTCCAAGCGGCACCCTGTCCACCTTGAGCTTGTTCTCGGCCTTCTCCTTCTCAAGCAGCACCGGCTTGAGCACCTCATAGACATGAGGTGGGGTAGCCCCCTTGCTGTCGCCTGCGAGCCGGCAGGTTGGGGTAGATGGGGGACGCCACGGTGGGCGTGCAGAACATTGCCAGCACATGCAATATGGGGACATATGAGCCGGGGGAAGGGGGTGCCACAGGCGACGCCGCAGTTTCCCCCTCACCAATCACAAGCAAGCACCTTATGGGCAGCAACGCCAAGCTGTGGCTGCACCCCCCAAGGCGTCCCCGCCCCAGCCTGTGCGCGGCAAGATGCTGGGCCACGCACCGGTGCCAATGCTGGTCACCAGCACAAACTTCTTGACGCCGTGCTTCACCGCCGCCTCAATTAGGTTGATGTTGCCCTGCACAGGCAGCGGCATGCGCCCCTTGTGTTGGACATGCGGTGGCCATGTGTGCGTGCAGCTGCTGCAACTTGCCACCGCCTCCCCCGGCATTCCCTCTGCACCCTTCATGCTCTGGCGGCTACCAGCCATCTTTCTTGCCTGCGAGTCGGCAGTGGGGTCGGCTGTGGTGCCACCGATGGTGCTGACCACGGCGTCGACGCCATCGATGGCAGCAAACGCCTTTTCAATGTCCTCAGGCTTGCATGCATCGCCATTTGCCACGATTGCCATCATGCTCTCAATCTCCTTCCTGCACCCCAGCAGACAGGTCGGCAACCCACCAGGAAAGCGGGTAGGGCAGGCCATGCAGCGCGGCCAGGCAGTCGGCAGGCGAGCTCCGCACGGCGTCCCACCTGCGCACATCCGTCCGCTGCAGCTGCCACACCCAGGCACCCATATCCTTCAGCTTGCGTGTTACATCCAGAGCGACGCCGCCGCCCCCGGCCACCTGCGAGATGGGAAGGGCTTGAACAGCGGCGGTAGTGGCAGCGGTGGCGGCGACGGCGGCAGCTAGGGAGCCGGCGTCTGCACTGCTTGGTGGCATGTTGATCGCACAATCATTGAGGAGGTGGAATGCCGCTTGCGCGCCCGCCCCAGAGCACTGGCCCAGCCGCCTCACCAGTATAGAACTGTTGTCGACATCGAACCCAGCTCGCACTCGGGTAGACAGGCGTGCAGCCGGGCGTCCCGAGAGCCTGCGGGTCAGGGCTGTCCCGCGGCAGCCCGCAGTCTGCCGGCTTGGGACCGCTCGCGTGTTACTCGCCGCGCTGAGCATCTCGTGAGAAGCTGTATAGCGCTAGACGATTGCCGCGTATAAGCAATGCTACCGCCGCTTTGGGGCCATCTTGAAGATAAGCCACGTGGCGAAAAATTTCTCTATTTTTTGTCATCTGCCTTGTTTCACAAATTATATGAATGCCAGCAGCAGTTCCTTGTACCATACCAGGTCCGATGGCAGCAAGACCTGCAGCAAGACCAGCCTCTACCATGCCGTCATGCTGCCGCATATCCGTACTTGACAGCAAAGACAAAACACAGCAAGGTGCGTACAAATAGACCGAAGATTGAACCAACTCCCACCCATGCTCATGTAATCAAGCCAGACTGTCTCTGCCCACAATGTCACACGCTCGGGCCTGACGCCATGCTGGGAACACGTCCAGGGGTAAGGATGGCAGCTACAGGTGCTGATGCAGGTATGTTCGCCATTTGGTTTTGTTCCGCTGCAGGCCTTCTTGAACAGCTGGCGTCGAAAATGGGTGTGCTGGACAGGCCAGGCATCAGCAATTCCTCAACCGCGTCAGAACCCGTCTGGCACGTGCGCCGTTCAATGGTGCCGCTGCGCTTGCCAATCCTCGGATGGCAGCGGCGGGGGGGGCGGGGGCCAGCCCTGATCAGCAGGTGGCGGTGGCAGCGCTCCATACCCACCGTGATCAGCAGGTGGCGGCGCTCCATATCCCGCCGGGGGCGGCGGGTATGCCCCTGCACGCTTCAACAAAGCGGTAGTACGCACGAGAGTGAGGGACTGCACGGCGGGAACCAAACAAAGTAAACTCTGCCAGTGCCGGCCAAACTGTCGAAATGCGTAAGCCTGCCCACCTGGGTATGGGGGGGGCATTGGGGGGTGGTAACCGGCTGGATGCTGCATTCCGTAGGGGGGCCCAGGCGGAGGGGGGTAGGGCGCCCCTCCAAAATGTCCAGGCGGGGGAGGGTAGAATGGTGGCGGTGGCGGTGGCGCAGGAGGGAAGCTGGCGCCAGACGGCTGCTGGGGGCGCATGACGCCGCCGCCATGCCGGGGCCCACGCCCCGTGTCCCCTGCATTGTGGCACCAGGACGGCAGTCACAAGCGTGGCTAAATCAATGGCAGCAAACGCCAGGCCATGCACGACAAGAGCATCCCGTCAGCCTCACCTGTGCCTGCTTGCCGCACAACGATGGGGCGATTGGGGTCAAACCCAGGGAAGCCATCCATGGCGCCGATGGCGTTGCGAGCAGAGGCTGGGTCTGCACAGCAGGCACGCACGAGCCGTAATTGTCAGGGAAGATGAGAATCCTCGAAGCATTTCTGATTGCAGCTTGCCTGCGCACTGTCCTCGCTACCCTGTGCAGCATGAAAGAACTTGCTGCCTGCCCACCCCTCCTGCTTGCCTGCCATGTTGACAAACCCGAAGCCTTTAGGGCGCCCTGTTTCGCGGTCGGTGATGACACGGGCACTGAGTGGAATAACAAGCAGGCAGGGAGGTGGGGCGCGGGGTTTGGACACAGATGATTGATGCAAACAAGCCCAGCGAGCAGCGCAGGTGCCCAGGCAAAGTCATGCCCGCGGTGCACACCTGACCACCGGGCCGTAGCGAGAGAACTCGCGGGTGAGTGCATGCTCATCCACTTGGGGGGGCAGGCTGCCCACGTAAATCTTGCACTCTGGGGGCAGGTCGTCGTCTGGACGCGAAGCGCCAAGCCCTGCAGGGGACCGCCGTGGCACAGAAGCAGGGCGGAGAGCAGCTGGTAGGGTCTGCCTGCTCAGCAGAGTGCCACAGACGAGAACTGGCCAGAATGGAGCACAGAACACATTGTTACACCACTGTCCCAAGACATTACTTGTCCTGATACGAGCATGCGCACCCCGAGAGTTCATCCCACCTCTGCGCGGGCCAGATGGTGCCTCATTCCGAATGCGCACATTCAGCGTACGCCCATCCACCACCTTGCCATGCATGCCCTGCAGCAAGAGTAACACGCATGCGTGCTGGAACTTGTGCATCACAGTGCATGGGACAGCCGTGCAGCGACCTTGGCCCAGGACAAGCAGCAGCCGAAGGACTGGCGCCCACCTCCTTGGCTGTTGATGCAGACGACTCGTCCGCCATGTGCACAAAACCAAAGCCGCGGCTCACATCTGCAGGACACAAAAGGGACATAACACTGTGTGACAGCCATGGGCACGGCGTCCTACCTGCCTGCAAGGCTGGCACCACATGTGATGTTCAGGCGCGCTCCTGAACCAGCTTACTCGTGCTTGCGTCGTACAAAACTGCCGTGTGGAGCACAGTGCCAAAAGGTTCGAACATCTGGCGCAGCAGCGCATCAGTGACGGCCTGCAAAGGTCATAAAATGAAACACCTTCCATTTGCGCAGGGCTGACCCCGCCGCACAATTGGACCCGCTGGCCCCTGCCCCAGGCAAGAATGTGCCCTTATACTGCGCACATAGGTTTGCGGTGACACAGTGCAAGCTGTTGCATTGCCTGCCTCGCCTGCGACAGGTTGCCAACATACAGCTTGCAGGAGTCTGGCAGCTCGTCGCCTGGCCGTGTACGCCCGTGAGAACCTGCACCAGCTCACAAAGTCATTACCATCTGGCCAATCGAGCTAGGCCAATCGAGCTACTTATTTGCACAGCACAGGGGGCATGATATGAGCAGCGGCATGCGCCAGAGCACCGCATGCAGGCTGCCCGGTTGTGCAGCGTACCACGGGGCGCGGATCCTCCCTCGTCACTCGGCAGAGGGCCCCCGCCCAGCTCAGCCAGGAAAGACTTGTACTCTGAGTCCATCTTGACAGCCTCCCCTGGGTTCATGCGTGCCACGTCCTGATAATTGTGGCAGGGACAGGAGCAGTGAGCAAACCGGCCAAGGGCAGGACGATGCAAGAGCTGCACAGAGCATGCAGCCAGAGGCACCCCTCACGGCTCCTTTGCAAAGGTCATCAGCCAAATGTAGCACCACACCCTGCGGCCTCGTACCTTGGCATACATCTCATCCACCTTGCTCTGCAGCTGGTCCGGCAGCCGGTACACATCAATGGCCTTCTTGGGGCACTCGCTCTGCTGGTGCCCTGCACTGGCAGCATGCACGGTTAGGCTCTAGTCTTGGCGGCTGAGCGCAGCGGCAGCCCCTGGCCTGGCCGTCGAAGATAGCCATGCAAACCCAGCACAGGCTGCACATCATGAGAGGGTCGCGTGCTTGCCTGACTCTCCACAGATGAAGCAGTACTGCTCATCCTTGAGGGTGCCATTCAACGCTGCCAGTTCACGCAGCTGCAGGGAACGTAGGCAATAACCACCTTAGCAAGGCAGGCAGCACTGTGCAAGAGCGCGTGAACATGAAAGCTGCCAAACCATGGCATTCACACAGTTACTGATTCAATCCGCACACGTTGCAGACTGTTCCCCAGGCGGGCCCACCTGCAGTTTCTTATGCTCATTCATCTCCTCGTCCATGGGCTGCACAATTGCAATAGGTCATGATGAGGCTTGAGCGCAGAATGATGCCCCAGCAGTCTGCTGTCAGCAATGGCACAACCACACATGCCTGAGTGCAGAATGATGCCCCAGCAGTCTGCTGTCAGCAATGGCAAAATCACACATGCCTGCAAGGTGAAGGTCGCCTTGACCTGTTCCCACACCCTTGCTTGCAACGCAGTGTGCCACACCTGCAACAGCCGCTCCACCATGGCCGCCGCGGCATCCACCTGCAGCAAGCAGAGAGGGTGACTCGGTGGCGGAGTTGGGGCCGTCCTTTTGCTCACATGCCTGCCAGCCGTGATTCATGCAGCAACTTGGTGAACAAAGGATCCCTGATTGGCATAAGCAGCAATCAAGATGACTTGCGGGCCAAGCAGTGACCACAGCACAGGCACACACGTCTTCCTGCCGGTCGCCGGTGATGAGGACGTGCAGCTCCTCGTCTTCCCCGTAGTCATACTTGGGGTCACGCGCAGCACCCTCTTTCACACTGCCTGCACGCCCAGGTGGACCGGCGGCACCCACCGCACGGGAGCACAGGGTAACAGTCAGCGGGGGCATGCTGTCCAGCCAGTGCCGCACGATCGGCATTAGCCGTGGCCTCTCCTCAACGCACCAGGGCTGCGCCCCACCCGTGCCTCTCCCACGAGCCCGCCGACGCACCCCTGCCACGGATGGCAATCTTTGTGTTGGTCTCTGACTGCATGCGCTTCTGCGTGTTGCCGCGTGGGCCAATGATGAGGCCGATGAAGTTGTAGCCAGGGTAATCCTTTAGAGGGATGAAGATCTTCTTCCACTTGCGCTCAGGGCGGTAGTCTGCTCAGTTCAGGCACATGCAAGGGAGGGGGTGCAGGACGATGAGCAGCAGCCACGGAGGGAATTGGGTGGCAGGTGGCTGGGCATGCGAACGCCGCAGCATGTTGTGTGGCGCCGCGGCAAAAGCACTTGCTGCCTCGTGCGTCCACCTGGTGGTGGCTTGTACGTAGGATCACGCTGGATGAGCTGCTCAATCAGCTTGTTGCGTGTCTTGGCCATCTTCTCCTTGTACCGCACCTCGCGCGTGTTCAGCCTGCAGGGAAGCGCATGCCACATGGTGGGTGGGCAGCTCCATGCCAAAACCACGCCTGAATGCAGTAGGCACGCGCACCCCGGCTCCGGAGCAGCTTCACAGCATTGCAGGCAGGTCAGGGCGCTGGCAGGCACCTCATGCCCATCACGTCGTAGATTGGGGGCGGGCTGGGCGAGCGCTCGCCCGCGGGCGGGATCTCCACAGCACCGCTGAGCAGCTTGCGGTTGATTTCATTCAGCTGCACGGCAGCATGAGCGTTGCAGGTGGGCGCCTGCTAAGTGATTTGTGTGCATAGTGGGGACGCCAGCTCCAACTTCCAAGCTCCGATTCCAAGAACCAAGGAAAGACCCATAGGCAAGCTTCGACCGACGGCCTGTGCTGGGCGTGCCGGCGTGCCGGCGCACCCAGGGGCGTGCCGGCGCACCCACCCACCTGCTTGTGGAACTCCAACACCTCTGGGTCGCCCCCCGGCGCGCGGCCCGTCACGGCGGGCGGCAGCACCACTTGGAGCCCGTTGGACAGCACAACCTTCTCCGGGAAGAGGACAATGGCCCGAGAGTCGTCGCTGCCCTCCGTCGTGGCCGCCTCGCCTGTTGCCCACCGGCTTTTGCGCTTGCGAGTAGGAGCCTGTTGCTCGGGTTCAGGGGCAGGCTCCGGGGCGGGCGGCAGCGGCTCGGGAGGCAGGGCCGCAGCGGGCAGCGGGCCCCACCGGTGCCGACGGCGGCCGCGAGGTGGTTCCGCCATGATCGAATCACAATGATCGAATCACCGATCGATTTCCCAGGCTGATTTCCTGCATTATGTCTGTACAGCCGTACTGCAGACACTGGCAGGTTCCCCTCTGCTTGATCCGGGGAATACAGTATGTCTTTCATTGGTTGGCGCTGCTCCAGCCTCGCCCGAACGCATCCAGCACTCGAGCAAAGTTTTTAGGTTTTCGGCAGCGGTCAAATCCCCCCCCCCCCCCCCCCCCCCCTGTGGATCCATGCACTGATTTTCATCAACAGCATATAGAGAGATGCTTTCCGGTCCACCGCATTTGAACAAGCGGCAGGCCGCAGGGCCCTGGGTGCAAGCAATGTTGCGTGCGCCAGAAAGAGTTGGGAATCATGGACAAAGCTATACGCCTACTGCCTGCGGCGAGCCCCCCCCAGCTGAGTGAAGTTGCTGTCATCCCGCTGCGTGGACTGGCGCCGCCCGCGGCCGCGGCCAAACACGCCGCCGCCAAAGCCTGCAGAGCAACACAGAGTGGCAATGCAAAGCCCAGTGGCAGGTGTCATGGCAGCATGGACGCACATGTAGGCATAGAGGTAACGAGCACCATGCCTGCGCATGGTGGGCAATAGTGGAGCAGACCTTAATGGTGCCCCACCAACGCCGCACTCAACACGCACCAGACTCCGGCATGAAGCCGCTGCCACGCTCGCGGTCGCCGTAGCGCCCGCCGCCACGCCCGCCCCTGCAAGCATAGCCGTCGGGACATGGCCAGGACTCGGCGGCGAGCAGAGGGCAGGTGGGGAGAATGAAGGGTGCACAGGCTCAGGCGTGGGCGCAGTCAAGCACACAGACTCACCTGCCGCCGCGGCCAAAGCCGCCCGCGCCGCCGAGCCGACCCCCCATGCGGGTGCGCCTGCCGCCCTGCATACATGCCAGGCATCCCCAGGGGCGAGCGGAGGTTTCAGAGGCCTAGGGACAAACAGTGGCATGCACTTGCAGTCTGCAGCATGACTAATGGTCTTGTAGGCCGGCCGGCTGCACGTGTGCTTGCAGACCTGGGCCCCGTCGTGGCCGCGCCTGCCATCGCCCTCGTCCTCGTCGGTGTGAAGAGCACCTGCACACGGCATGGGGTGCAACAAGTAGTACTGACTCAACTTTGGGTCAACATTCATTTTTTTCCCCAGGATGCCAACAGTGCCTGAAGGCAACGCCAGCGCAGCCGCTACCAGAGCACATGACAACCGCTGGCCTGCCCACCTGTGCGCATGGCCAGCGCGCGCTCATTCAGGTCCACAAGAAGCGACGCCTTGTCGCTAAAGGTGCCGGCCAGCGTCTGCAGCATTGCAGCATCCGTGAGCGTGCGCAAAGCTTACCATTGCACCAAGGCGGAGCAGGCAGGGCACAACATGCAAGGCGCCTGCAAGCAAGGCGCAGCCAGCTCATGGCAGCGCACCTGCAGCCGCGTCGGCTCCACATGGTGAACAACAATTGTGCCGGTAGGCTGGTCATGGCTGGCAGGCAGGCCGTCGTCCACAATCAGCCGGCTGACAACGGCATGCACCTGAATAGCCCAGGGGTAGGGGCGGCAATGTGTGGTGCCTCAGCGGTTGTCAGGGGAGGCCGCATGCCTTCTGTGCACCGCACCAACCGAGCGCAGGGTTGTTCATGGTCAGCATTTTTGCCCTGCGCTCCCAGCCACCATGGAGCATTAGAGCACCAGGGGTGCATGCACCCACCTTGCGCTCTGGCAGCTCAAACATGTCGCACAGCTGCTTGATGCTCAGGGACGAGTAGAAGCGCCCGTATGCTAGCAGGTAGGTGCGCAGCCCCTCCTCCTGCAGCTTAGTGCGCAGCATTGCCAGCACGGCCTCCTTCTGCAGGGCCAGAAATTGAGGAAGATACCATTTCAGCTCTACAACTATATCGAGGAAATGATCATGTCCACTGCTGTGCCACACATGCCACAAGCCCGCACGAGTTGCTGGCGCAAACCCATCGCAGCAGCCGTGCCTGAGGCAGGAGGCTCCAGCATATGAGCGCAGTGGTGTACTCGTATGCCCGGCGCCAGTCGCCTGCACATGACAGGGAGGAGCGGCGCAGCATTCTTTCTGATGCAGTGGGCATGGGTAAGATGTGTGACAGTGGATCTATGGATGGGGGTGCACACTGTTCGGTGGGCACCAACCTGTTGAGAGCGAGCGCACGGCTGCCATGACGTGGTCGCGCACGTTCTCAGGTGGGCCCGTGAAGCTCTGGCGCTCGTAGTTGTCCATCAGCCTGCGTGGGCACCGGCAAGTGTTGATCAAGGGAGGCTGCGGCATGGACGCAACTCACGTCCCACACTACGCCAGCTGCGGTCTCCAGCTTCCGGCTCCCTACAGACACATTACATACCTGCGCAGCGGCTTGCTGATGATGCGCTTACGACCATCTGCAGACTGCAGGCTGGCCATTGCAGGCACCTGCAAAGGTGGCGGGGTCGGGAGATCTTAGCGGCATGCAGGCCTGCGGAGAGTCGGCCCTTGGAGTCAAATACAAACAACAGCTGCCTGCCTACCTCGAGCAGCATTGCCGAAATGAGGTATGTGCTCTCCAGAAGCTCAAGGTTGATGTGCATGTGGAAAGGGACCTGCAGGCGGCCGCAACATAAAGGCATAGGTCAAACACGAGAATGGAACATGTTGGTCAGCGATACTACAGGCAGCAGGTGCCCATACAGGCACGAAGAGCACGCCACCTCACGGCGCATGCTCCCGCCCTACCTGGCGCCGCCGCTCAGCTGCCTCCTGCTCTGGCGTCTTCTCCTGAAAGCGATGTTGCTGGATGCCCTGCACAAGCGGCAGATCTTGCGGAATCGACATCAGAACCCAAACACTTGCACGCAGCCAGCGCATGTGCGCGCAATTACAAGCCACCCAAGTGACGTCCTCTGGACACGTGCCTGTGCGAGCAGCTCCTTGACCCGACCGGTGCCGTACAGGTCCATCAGGCACTGGTGGCACTCGTAGATCAGGCCAGCACGGAAGGCAGACAAGCCCAGCTGAGCAATGGTGCGGTTGTACAACACCTGCACGCAGGGCAGCAATGGCAGTAGAAACACTATGTGCTGGGTGACGCTTAAACTCCAGATGCACCCCTTGTGCTTTGCAAACAGAGGGGCAAGCTGAATGCCACTGGCAGGCGCAATTCTTCATGTTGCTCCGTCCCGACTCCCCACCTGCATCTTTGCATCCAGTTGACCCGTCTGCTCCTGAATGCGGCTCATAAGCAGCGTGTCACGACCGCCATAGAAGTCGTCGCGGACACAGCTGCGTGAGCAGGCAGGCACTAGGGCGACTATTTAAAGTACCATTGACTTTGTCCAGCGGACACACGCACTGTCAAGGCCACACCAGAGAAGGCGCTGGCACGTGGGCTGCAAGCCTACCGGAAGTACACCGTGCACAGCATGGCCTGGCCCTTCTGGTTGTCGTTGCCGTGTGCATAGACCACGCGAGCCAGCTGCTCCACCAGGTCGGCGCAGCTCTCCGGAATAGAAAAGTCGTGGGGAATCTTGACCACAATCAGCTCTGCACAGTTCAGTTGCGGCCAGGGACTCAGCAACCAGCAAGGGACCAGATCCATGTACATGCAGCCAGTGGAAGTTGCACTGAGCAACCAGCACCGCACGCCCCTGCACTCACGATACCCAGGTTCAGGCTGACCAAATTTGCCCAGGTTCAGGCTGAACAACTTTGCCCAGACCAGCACGTACATTGCTGCCTCTGCCCACCGGAAAGCTCCCTTACCTTCCAAACCACCGATTTAAACGCCCATGCAGCACTGCTCTCCAGATCTCACCTGTGGCGCCCTCCGCTTCCTCGCCATCCAGCGCCTCGGTAGCCTCCACAGCGGGCACACCCTCCGCCGTGGCCTGTGCCGAGGCCTCCTGCTGCTGCAGTGCCAGCTTGCGCATGGCGCCGTACACAACATCTGCATCACAAGCAAGAGGTAGGGGAGGACAGTTTGGCACCTCAGGAGCCACAATATGGCCACGAAGACTGCATGCTTGTCAGAGGTACAGGTTCACGCAGCGCAGGCTTCCGTGCAGTATCGTTGCCCCAACTCAGACAACCACCGCACCTGTCTTGTAGTAGAAGTGCTGGATGCGCTTCAGCGCCACACCTGCCAGCTTGTCCAGCTCATTCTGCGCCTCCAGGTACTCTGACACCTTCACGCGCACAAGCCAGGGAGAAGCCATGATTCACACGCGCATGATTCACACACACGCGCATGATTCACACACAGTCAACTCCGATGCCTTGCTCATGGGCAGGCGTTCACCTTCTGGGCCAGCGCCAGCAGCACAGCCTCATCTTTCAGGCGCTCCATGTACTCGTTGGCATGCGGGTCCAGGGCCTAGCAGAGCATGGAGGGCAACACATGTGAGGGCCAACCGCGGACACATTTCCAATGCCAAGGAGCCTACGTGCTGAGTTAGCACCCGCTCCATGTCCGCACGCCAGCCACACCTTGAGGCTGCTGTTCCACTCGTCGTCCAGCCGCTCCAAGAAGGCTCCCAGGTTGCCCCACACCTGCACTTGTGAAGGCAAAGCGCGTGGGCGGAATAATGGCGGCACGCAACATCCTGCCGCAGGTCTGGCACCAACAGGTCTGCAATTGCGGCGCCTGCACCGTCGGGCCAGGAAAGGGCCCCTGCAGTGCCACTGCCTGCCCACATCCGTATCACATGCCTGCGTGGGTGTCCCCGCCTCGGGCTCCTCTTCACGCTCTTCCTCAGGTGGCGTGTCTGTGAGACTGATGTGGCGGTTCTCATCCAGCAGCGTCTGCACGGCAAGGGCGCAGGCGGGGGAGTGATAGGCGCAGGCAGGTGTTGACGTGCACAAATGGTGGGCCCTGAAAGGCCGGTCAATTACAGAGAAACAAACAAGTGAGATTCAGGAGGCAGCGGGCAGTACAGCTGCACGAGTGTCTGTGGCTCAGGAAGCGTGCACCCCCGGGTAGCTGCCAATTGTGTGCTCACCATGATGTCAAACATCGTTTGGGCGCAGCGATTCCAGTTGGGCACCGTCATGGCGTTCTGCAGGCAGGCACTCAGGGAGGCGCGGTGGTGATGCTGGGATGTTAATTATTTATTGCTGCTCTACTACTAGGCGGTAATCCTTGCCACGGGGCTGCAGGCTGCCAGGAAGCTGCCCAAGACAAGTCAATCTCGAAGTGTAACTGTCGGCCTTGGTGTCGCTCAATAGTGTGTGCCACCCTTGCGAGAGCACCTGTGGCCGTCAAGCCACTTGCCTGGGTGGGCTGGTTCATGTCAAAAGTGACGGTGATGATGTTGATCAGGATCTCCACCTTTTGGACGGGCCCTTTGGTGACGCCCGCAAGGTAGGTCAGCATCTCAATCTGCGCAGTTCACAGGGCTGGCGCAATATGGCTCAGCGGCAATGCACACCACGAAAGCGCGCCACCGCCGTGACAAAGTGGACAATGTAAATGTAAATGTAGAGCTGGCGACAGTACTGCCCCTGCCGAACGTTGACCTTATGGCACAACAGCTGGACGGTGACCCACATGGAGCACAGCAGCCACTCGTACCTGCTCCTGACGATCAATGCGGGTGGTCTTGCCGCGCGCCATCGAAATCTCCTGCAGCTTCTTCTGCACCATCTCGTATGTGATCTCCTTGGGGTCCATGGACAGGATCTTGTCCTTGGGGCGCTGCACCACGCCCGTGCGCACTGCGACAGCAAAGGGTGCCGGACAAACACCGCTCTGCAAATTGCGAAACAGCCTGAAAGCTGCAGACTGCCCCAAACCTCAGACCAGCGTGCAGGTCTGGGCAGGACGCAAATAATTCTGAACCGGTAGCTGAAAAATGTGGGCGGCAGGCAAATGCAAGGGCATATGTGCACGTGATTGTGTCGGTGTCAGGCAGCAGGACGGGCAACAGCAACGCTGCGAGGCCTTAGGCACAGATCAGACCTGTCTTGAACTTGGCCTCCTCCTCCTCGTCGGTGTTCAGATCGCGCTCGCTCTCATCTGTGCCAGCCGACAGGAAATGAGGGGCCAAAGTTGGATTTGCAGTTACGTGGGCATCGATTAACAGTGCAGTGTCACCTGTGCAATGTTACACTGTTGATGGATACCCATGCAGCTCCTGCCAAGCTTCCTCTCTCCAGAGCATGCCAGACCAGCGTGTTTCACAACGCACGTAGCGGGGCCTGGACCAAGCCAATCAAGCAACTCACCTCCAGACCCGCTCTCGCTTGGGCTCTCCTCCTCCTCCTCGGTCTCGCTGACAGGGTTCTCCCTGCATAAGGGGCGCCCAGATGAAGGTGTCGAGATGAAGCACAGCAACGATTAGCACAGACATAGGTTGCAAATGTGCTATGATGAGCTGAGTGAGCGGTGTAACCAGGTTGCTGCCTGATAGCCCCGCGTTGGTGCTCACCTGAACAGCCGCATCTGCTCTGCATACGCGGCGTTGTGCTTGCGAAGCGTCTGCTTCATGCGGGTGAGCGCCCGTGTGTTGGTGGGGCTGAGCTTGGGCTTCTCTGCAGGAGGCGACGGTGGACGGAAGCGCTGTACAGTTAGGCGCGGAATGTTGCCGCATGTGCAAAGCCACCAGCTTGCCACCAAACCCAGACCACCCATGCGCACGGCCATCAGCTTGCCACCACACCCAAACCACCCACACGCAGCGCCGGCACCCTGCTGCTGCTGCGCACCTGCCAGTGTCTTGCTCAGAAAGTTGTCCAGCTCGCACAACATGCGCACGTAGGCACGCGGCACGCCCAGGCTCTGGGTCACCTGTTATAGGCACGAGCGACACAACGAAGCGGTTAAAGGGGTGGTAGGTATGCAGGCAATGCACAAGGAGGCAGGCAGGCAACTGTGGATCTACGGTACACGCGGTGCTCGCCGCGTCAGCTGCCCTCCAGCCAGGCACAGATGCACAGCACACCCGCCGGCCCACACCCACCTTTTGGGTGCGCTCCAGCTGCTTGTTGAGCTTGTCAAACAGCGTCTGGATCGCCGCCCAGTCGTTGATGTGCATCTTGTTCTGCAGACACCAGTTGGTCGGATCAAAACAGTCGGCTTCATGCTATGCACTGTGCACTCATTACCCGGCGCAGCCGCGACATCAACGATGCGCTGCCTTGCCTACAACAGCCCGCATACAACAAGCCCATTGAGGCTGGCTGTGGTTGTCAGCAGTTGTGGCAGCAGATAACTCTCCCCAGCGCTACCACCCCCCTCGGCATGTGACCACACAACTTTCCCGCCTGCCCTCCCTGCAGCCACCTTGATGTCATTGCACGTCGCGCGCAACTCGTCGTGCGCCTTGTCCTTGGCGCTGCGCACCACACGCCGCTCGTCCTCGCTCTCGCTGTCGGACGAGCCCATGAGGAAGCGGCTGGCCCCCTTCTTGCGACTGGAGCCGCTGCTGGAGCTGGAGCTGCTGCTGCTGCTGGAGTCGGAGTCGGAGGAGCTGCCGTCGCCTGCAGGGGGTGCGGAGACGGGAGGGGGGTTGGTGGTGGGGAGGAGGCCGGTGGGTGGGCGGGGCAAGGGGTGGTGCAAGTAGGGTGCGACAGGACGGCTCATGCGGCGGCGGTGGGCAGCACAGCAGTAGGGCGGCGGCGCAACACGCCAGACACTGGTGGCGGCCGTCCCACCCGCCCTCACCGGACGAGCTCTCCGACGACGATGATGTCACCTCCTCCTCACTCTCCTCATCGCTGGAGGCTGCTGCCCAGAACTTGGACGCCTGCGAGGGGTGCAAGAACCGGCAGCAGGGAGCAGTCGACACAGGCTGTGGCGGGAGAGCTGCGGGGACCACGGTGCTAGAGCTGGTGGGGGGCGGGTGCCGCTGCGGGTGGCCGCCCGACGTCGGCGGACAGGCCCGCTGGGCGGGCGCAGGGCCATGGATTGCAGGTGCAGGGTTTCAGTTGCGCTCTGCCCAGGGAGGCAGCGGATGCTCCAGAGAAAGGAGGAGAAACGGGAGTGATGCACGCTTCGAAGCTGCCTCCTCTTTGATTGTCTGCCAACGCCTCCAACCATGGGTAGCATGCAGGGTGGTGAGGGGGGAGGGGCGAGGAGGGCGAGGAGGGCGCACCATGCTGCTGGACCACCGGTTCGTCGGCGCGAAGGTCTCTGCGATTGCAGCCAATTCACAGAGCCAATCAACACCTACTTCTTGCACCCGCGACCTCTTCCGCTGGGTGAGGTACAGCCGTACGCGCTCAACGTTCTGTCGGCTAATGCATGCAGCCCCTTTTACGGCCATTTCTACACTTGCATTTCTCTGTCCATGCGCACCAGAGGGCACGCGGTCGGCAGCAGGCACTCCAGCCACCGGCTTTTTCAAAGGTGCTGCTGCGCTGCTCAGGCCGCAGTGGGTTTTAGCACACATACATGAATCTCCCTGCAGTGCGTGGTACACCCTTGGCGGCCACGGCGACGCTGCTGCACTGCTGCTGCCGCCGCCGCCGCCGCCGCCTTGGTCGTAACGCGCTCAAAGGCAGCGCCCCACCTACTCCCGCCCGCCCCCGCAGACTTTTGCGAATCACGAAGAGCATTTCGAGCACGGAAAGCTGCTTACCCTGCCCAGTGGTTGGAAGCGAAGCCATGCGCTTTGCCGACCTCTCGCCGCCCCTCAGCCCCGAGCTACTGCATGTGCTCGACGGCGCCGGGTTTGAGCAGCCCACCCCCGTCCAGGTTTGCTGGCAGGTGGAAAGGCGGCTGGTTGCCCACGGGGGTTTCGTATGACTTGAGCAAGACCATTGGGCCGCCCGCCGCAGATGCCAGACCCCCTTGCTGGCCTCACACCTGCGGCGCTGCCCCGATTTGCAGGAGGCCACCATCCCACTGTTCTGCGGCAACAAGGATGTGGCTGTGGATGCCTGCACCGGCAGCGGAAAGACGCTGGCCTTTGTGCTGCCGGTAGTGGAGAAGCTTCGGCGCCTGGATGCGCTGAAGAGGAACCAGGTGACAGCGGGGCCCGGGGCAGGTGGGCGGGTGCTGCCTCGCAGTGGAAAAAGAGACAGAAACTCGCGTGCAGGGTGGGGTGTGAATGAGTTCATCATTCGAGATGAGTAGCGGCAACCTGTTGCCGGAGATGGGGTTCAAACAACCCCAATGCATCCCCTCTGCTCAAGGCCAAGCGCGTGTGCATGTGCCACAGGTTGGAGCAGTCATTGTGAGCCCCACCCGCGAGCTGGCGCGGCAGATCTTCGAGGTGGCCCGCCCCTTCATCGACACCGTGCCCTGGCTGCGGGCGCTCCTTCTGGTTGGCGGCACGTGAGCACCTGCCTCTGCCGTCATGCCTGTGCAGCTGCCGCCCCACCTGCGCGCACTCGGCCTGTCGCAAGCTCACTGCAAGCCGCCCTGCCACTGCGGTGACTTTACTCACTGTACTTGACTGCGGTGCCGCGTGTTGCACGCCGCGCATCGTGCCTGCCTTGCTGGTGCGCTCTCAACGCCGTACTATGGAGGTTGCTCTGCCAGACCACATGCACCCGCTGCCCCGCGTGCTGCAGGGACGCAGCTGCAGATGTGGCAGCGTTCAAGGATGATGGGGGCCATGTGCTTGTGGGCACACCCGGCCGCCTTGACGATGTCATGCAGCGCTGCACTACCATGGACTTGCGGACAGGTTTGCGACCCAGTGTCTTGCTTCAACCAGCTGCTGGTCTGCCGGGCGGGCGAGCCCATCTGTACTTAAAAGCATTGGGCTCATCGGTTGAGCAAGATCGTGCTCAAGTGCAGGTACTGCCCCTTGCTGTCCAGCTTGATAGCCCCCCAGCCCCACCCCCATCACCGCCACCACACCTCCCATCCCACTCATGCCTGCCACCCCTTGCATCGGTCTGGCTCCGCCTCATGCAGTGGAGGTTCTGGTCCTTGATGAGGCGGACCGCCTGCTGGACATGGGATTCAAGGCGCAGGTGGACGCCATCATGCGGCGTCTGCCGCGGCAGCGGCGCACAGGTGCGCTGAGCCCGCATCTAACCCGCCACACCGCTGGGTGGCTGTGCTCAGCCCAGCAGGAAGGCTGATGTCGCGATGCACCTTTGATGCAGGACCACCAGCCGGGGAAGGAACAAAGGCAGTTGTGGGAGCAATGTATGATTGTCCAGTGTCACTCACATTTCTCTTTCAGACTGTCAATTAACAATCCCTGTTGCGCCCAATTGTGGTCCACCCGCCATGCAGGCCTGTTCAGTGCGACACAGACAGAGGCCGTAGAAGCGCTTGCCCGTGCGGGCTTGCGCAACCCAGGTGGGCTGACTTACTGCTAAATTGTTTCTGCAGACTGGTGCAGCAGCTGATCTGCCCGTACTGACTGAGCACTGCCATGTTGATCACTGCCTCATGCTGCAGTGCGTGTGAATGTGGCCGTCACGCTAGCTCAGCCCACACGGACCCCGCACACGCGCGGGCAGAACCGCAGAGAGGCGGCACCGGAGATGCCCAGCATGGTGCAGCGCACACCCAGCTCGCTGCAGATACAGGTGCGGCCAGCATGCTCGTCAGGCAAGGCAAGGCTGCCGGGAAGGCTGGCATTGGCCTCTCATGTTTTCCAAATGCCTCTTCCTAAATGCCTCTTCCTTTGATTGTGCCTGTACTGCAGTATATTGTTTGTGAGTCTACGCAGAAGCTGCCAGAACTGCTGAACTTCCTTCAGGTGAGCCGTGCTGTGATGCCAGAGAGGTTTCATGTTGCGTCGCTGTGCAGCTTACCTGCCCCTGCTGCTGTCGCATTTTGTTCCAAAGTGCTCTTGTGTCACCCTGCTCCAGGGGCATTCGGATGAGAAGATCATCGTATACTTTCTCACCTGTGCATGCGTGGACTTCATGGCAGGCAAGTGCGGCAAGAGCAAGTCAAAGCCCGGGTTGGTGTGAGCTCAATGGGACGTGCCTCAAGAAGTGCAAACCATGCGAGTGTACCGTGCCTGAGGCGCTTCACCTGGCCCTATGTTGGCTGCAGCGGTTCTGCCGCGGCTGCCGAAGTGCAAGGGGCTGGCATTTCTGGCACTCCATGGTAGAATGAAGCAAGCCGCCCGTGCGGCAACGCTGTCTTCTTTTGCACAGGCGTCAGCAGGTGGGTGGGTTGTTTCCTAGCAAGCAGTCGGCAGCCTGGCCATCTGCTGCACGACAAATGCAAGTAACTGCAGATATTTTCTATAACTGTTTTTTAGCTGGTTCGCAGCCTGAGAACTGCTGGAAAAGTACAATCAGAGCACAATCCTACTGGTCCTGCAGGTGTCCTGCTGTGCACAGACGTTGCTGCCCGAGGCCTGGACATCCCTGATGTGCAGTGGATTGTGCAGTTTGACCCGCCCCAGGTGAACGCCGGGGGTGCACATTGTTCAGCCCCAGCTATGCCCCCAGCTCCAGCAGTGCCAATGCAGTTGCTGAAATGTTCTTTGGCACTATCAAACAAGTCTGTGCACATGGTTTTGCGGCATTTTGCGGCCCTTTCCCTCCTTGCGCAGGATCCCAGCGCATTCGTGCACCGCGTGGGACGCACAGCTCGTATGGGCCGCAGCGGCAACGCAGGTGTGATTGCCTGCTTTTCTGCAGTGCCCTGGTCTGCAATGCTGCACGTGCACTGCCAACAATTCGTTTCTGGACCTCCTTCTTGCTCGCTTCTTGTCAGGGGCTCCTGCTTGCTCGCTCTGAGAGTGCTGGACACCCGACTCCACATCTGCTGCTTGCCGCTGCAGTGGTGTATCTGCTGCCTCATGAGGCCAGCTACGTAGACTTTCTGAGGGTCCGCAAGATTCCTCTGCAGCAGGCGCCGCTCTCGCCTCAGCTGCCAAACGTACAACAATCCTTGCAGCGGGAAGCCGAGACAGACAGGTATGAACCGGCCGGATGAGTGCATTGTGGTACAATCACAACTCTATCAAACCGGCTGCCTTCCAAGTTTTACACTTCTAAGTCTGACTGAACGGTGGGGCTTGAACTTGACACCCCTTCACCACATGTGCTGCAGGCTTGTGATGGAAGCTGGTACCAAGGCGTTTGTTAGCTACGTGCGGGCATACAAGGAGCATCACTGCAAGTTCATCTTCAGGCTGCAGGTGGGCCCCCACCCCTTAACACCCCCTCTCTCAACCCTGTAAGGATATGGCACAACCTCACTGTGCTTGCATTCAACTGCGCGGCTCCTGCTTGCACACAATGAACGCCATGCAGGACCTTTCGCTTGGCCAACTGGCAACTGCCTTTGCGCTGCTGCGCCTGCCAAGAATGCCCGAGATCAAGCAAGGCGGCAAAGCGCTAGTTGGCTTCACACCTTCCGCCGTCGACCCCAACACAGGTGGGTATTGCAGTCAGACTGGCGGCGTTAGACTGGCTTGCAAGTGCAAAGATATATATGAGAACCGGTGTGCTTGTTCCCGTGCAGTAAAGTTCAAGGATAAGGCACGAGAGAGGCAACGGCAAGGGGTACTCAAGCAGCAGCAGCAGCCGGGTGCAGTCCCGCAGGAGCAGCGGCAACAGCAGCAGAAACAAGTGGCACAGGTGAGCCATGACAAAGTAATGAATGGCTAGCACTGTAGAAGCTGAATGTGTTGCTAGCTCATTCGTTTGCTGGTATTCTCGTTTTTGTGGTGTTACAAAGCACGAACTGCGCACTGCCAACCCCCATCTTTGCAGCAACAAGGCGAGCACCTTCCGGCTGCCAAGCGGCGCAAGGCGCAGGAGAGAGAGGATGTCCAACAGCTGCAGGATGAGTACACGTTGCTGCGAAAAGTGAAAAAGGGGAAGATGACGGCTGCCGAGTTTGACAGGGCAACTGGTCTAGAGTTTGTCTGACACTTCCGTGCACGATATCGCAGCAAGGTGCCTTGTTTACAAGTGCACGTGATTGACGGGTGCAACTGCCTGTAGTGCTGCCTGAAAATTTGCATCGGGTGCTGCCTGTAAAATTGATGCCGCCAGCACACCATCTTTCCAGGACATGCACCGGCCAATGGCCACCATCAGAGCAGCACGCACACGGAGGAAACGCGGTATCTGCTGCTCCTCCTGCATCACCAGTTCCATGGAAGCAGGCGAGTCAGCTGGTGGTCATGAACACCTCTGCCGCATAGCAAGACAGCAGTTATGCATAACCGCGCATGACTCACATCAAACAAGTGAGAGTAGTGCTCAAGCTGCGGCACCACAGTGCAGAGAAGCACGGGCACGCCAAATGCTGTCAGCCCCACCAGAGCACCTGCATGCAATCAGCCCCCGGGTGAGCTGCATTATCAAGCTATTGTCAAGAACACGCGCTGTGAAGGGCAAATGATAAGGTCAACTGACACATTCGTACATGCTGTGCACTGGGAGTCAACCCCAACACCTGCCGCTTGTTTCTATTAGGCAACCCTAGTTATGACAGCCACAAAGCTGGCTGTGCACCCCGTACCATACTGCGTGGCGGGTGCGTCCGCAAAGAGAGCCGAGGCCAGAGTCTGCTGCACTCGTGCCAGAGCCACTGCCAGAGAGTCGTTGTGCTGCTGCGATTGCTGCGCAAGCAGTGCCATCAGCGATGCTGCCTGCAAGCATCCAGGGGAACAAGAAGGATGTTGGTCATGGATATGTTGATTGCTCCCTCCCTCTGCAAATTGGCCCTGTTGCCACTGCCATCAGGCCCTGATGGCTAACGGCATACGTGCTTGCCTCATCTCGAATGCTCCAGTGGTCTTCACCCGAGCCAATGCTCCGGCCCACTAGGCATGTCAGGATGGCTGCAGAGACGGGCTCAGACGCATTGTGATCGCGTTGGAAGCATTGAAGGGGCCCGTCAAAACATTCAAACATCCATTGTGTGCATGAGAAGAAACCAGTGCGCCAGCCCAGGTCCCCAACATACCAACCAACCATCTGATCCATTGCTGGCAACCTTCGAGGCCCAAGCACCCCTGCTCACCTGGAATCAGGTGGTGAATGTAGGGCAGCAGGTTCAGGTCGGGGTTACTGAGCAAGCCGCGCATGGCACTACATGGGGGAGAGCAAGATTTGGTGCATGCACGAGTCTGTGTTTCGAGGTGGCACTTGATTTAACGTGTAGCTTGCACCTTTACCGCACACACGGGCTGGTCCGAACACACCCTTGGCCATCGGTGCTGTTCACCTGAAGATCACATGCAGCTGCCGGGCATCCCCCAGGTGTGCGCCAACCTCGTCTGCCACCAGCGGCACGAGGTGGGGCAGCATGGGCTGTAGCCCTGCAATTCATGCGGGAGGGGCCAGAGCAAAGAGAGTGTCCATTGCTGGCAGTGCGAAGCTGCTATAACCAGGATCGACCCAGGCAGCTTGCGCACGCGTGGACACTCACCAGGATCAGTGGCCAAGCTGGCTGCTACCGCATGCCCTGCTGGTGCCCCACTGCCCAGTGCTCCCGCCTTGGACTGCAGCGCGCGCCGCACCACGTCAAAGTACAGCTGCAGCTCTTCGGACATTGAATGCTTCAGCGGCAGCGCTGCTGCGGCACCGCCAGACGCTGCCTCTACCGCCTGCCCTGAAGCAGCTGCGCCGCCGGCTGGCGCGGGTCCGCTGCGCGCCAGTGTGACCCCAGGCCCCTGCGCAGCGCGGGTGGGTGCCGCTGCACGCCGCGGAAGTGCATTCTCCGCTGTAGCAGGCTGCACCCCTCCAACGGCCAGCCAGTGCGGCGCAAGGCCCACCTCGAGGGGCGCGGCTGGCAGTCGGGAAGACGACAACGCCTGCTTCAGCGGGCAAGTTGGCACGGGGTGGTTGAGCCTGGGGTGGATGACGGCTGGGAAGGGGCGGGACAACTCTTTTACACGCACGCCAGACTGCACAAGCACACCCCCGCCCGAGCCCCGAACGCTGTCAACCCACCTCGGTGGTGGCCAGCTCCATCTCGGCACGGCACACCAGGTCAGCAGCATCTGGCACGCGCAGCAGTTGGGGGAGTGGCACCGAGGCGTCACCGTGGCCGGGCGCCCCGCCCGCGAGCCGCAGGTCTGGCACGGCAACCGCGGCACGCTTGGAGTGGAAGGCATACTTGGCTGCCGAGTCCACGACTTCAGCCACTCGCTGCAGGGCGAGCCTCTCAGCCATGTTCACAGTCGCGGAAGCCCTGAGGGTGGAGCCTGCTGGTCGGCTAGTGCGGCTAGCGTCCGTCGGGGCTGCAGCCGGCGTGGGTGTCAACGGGCTGCCCCTGGTGCGCCTGTCACACACTACTAGCAAGCCCGCGGAGCAGCGGCTGCGGCGGGAGTGCAAAATAGCCCGGGATGCTGGTGGGCAAGGTGGTTCTCCTGACGATCTCTGAGAGGGGGACCCTGCCAGCAAGTAGAGGCCGGGAGAGTGCTAGCCCCCCCTCAAGCGTCCATGAGGGCTAGTGTAGTGCCTGGCAGCAGGTAGGCCTCCCGGTCAGGAATCCCCCTGGCACGGGTATGGCCTGTCCCCCCTCTCTTCACATTGGGCGGCACAT
>JAPTJF010000482.1:0-46090 GCA_029339195.1 Micractinium sp. NFX-FRZ | reverse complement strand
AGCAGGGGTCGCCTGGCGGGCTGGTGGGGTCTTGCTGGAGCAGCACCGGCGCCACAATGTCGCGCAGCGGCACCACGTACAGCCAGGGCACCATGGCTGCCTCCCCCGCCACTGAGCTGGTCTCCCCCGCATCTGAGGTAGCAGCCGCTGTGCTGGTGTCTCCCGCCTCCGAGCAGGCGGAGCCGGCCATGCTGTCGGCTGCATCGCCAGGCGCTTCCCGCATGGCCCACCTTAGCCGCCGCATGTTGAGCAGCGCTGCAGGCTCACCAGGCTGCGGCTGAGCATCGTCGTAGAACCGCACAAAAGCAGCCTGGGAGGCTGTGCTGCGCCCCGTGTTGGTGTACCGAAGGAACACCAGCAGGCGCCCGAACCACCGCTCCTCGTTCGCTCTGCGGAAAGGAGGCAGGAGGTGGGGCAAAGGGATGGTGGTCAATGGCTGTGCTGACCTGGCCAGACAGCAAGTGCAAAGCTGACCAACAAGGGTTGCACCTGGCCCTCATGTGTCTGCCCCCCCTGCGACCACTCTCCAAAGGTTGCAATGAACGCACCCGTCAATCAGGACGTCATCGATGCGCGAGCTTCCCTCAGCGCCAAAGCTGGGGGAGCAGCGCATGATGCGGCCCTCCGCTGGCGCACCAACATACTTGACATATCGCATGCCGGCGCTGAGGAACACCGTCACCTCGCCGCCCAACGGCTCCTCGCCATTCTCCAACAGCACACCCTCCAAATACTGCAGCTCCGGCACCAACTGCAGCAGCGCCCGTGCAGCGCCCTCAGCTGCCTCCTCCCCTGCCGACAGCTGCCGCAGGCTGGCGACTGTGCCCTCCTTGGGCAGCGCGCGGCCGCTGCTGTCCACCAGCGCCCGCTGCGCCAGGCCGCTGTGCCCGCTGCCCTCGTCCTTAGCTGCACGCGCCAGCACCTGGCGGATGTTGCTGCAGAACTCTGCGTGCCGCGTGATCTGCACCAGGTGGCATAGGTACAGGCAGGACCGTGGCGGGTGTGTTGGGCAGGCAGGCAGGGCTGCCTGGGCAGTGGTGAGTGTGGTGGGCAGGCAGGCAGGGCAGTCATGATGGATGCTACGCAGGCAGGTAGGGCAGGCATGGACGCTGAGCATGCATGCAGGGCAGGCAATAGCTGTTGGGGACACGCAGCCACCCAGAGAGGCTATCAACATGCTGCAGCAGGCGGGAGTCCCACCACCCCACCTGCTGTAGCGCCACGTTCTTGTGGTGGTTCGTGTGCGGTGCTGAGCGCTTCAGGTAGGGGTGCGTCTGCTCGCCGTGGGCCGTGTCGGTCAGCTGCGGGGCCGCCACGCGCCGGGCAAACCAGGCCGGTCTGCGTACCAGTGCCGACACCTTCAGGATGTTCCAGTTCCGCACGCTGCTGAAGGGTGGCGACGTCAACATTGCCACAAACCTGCAGCCACAGAAAGGGTCTGTCCTTTGGCTGTCTGGCCTAGCAAAATGTGCCCCACTCCACAGGTTCCATACAGGCTACGAGCAGCTCAATGGCAAGCACTCCTGCTGCACTTGAAGTGGTGTAATGCAAACGCAGCGCACAGTCATGCACCCGCAGTCATGCACCCGCGCACCTGGCGTTCGCCTGCTCCATCTCCTGCAGCGTGGCGGCGGAGTACAGCTCGTGGTGCAGCAGCTTGTCCGCGTCCAGCAGTGCTGCAGCAGAGGGTGGTATACATGTGTGAAGGGTGGGTGGTCATTCGCCCAGCCTTGCCGCAGGCATACGCAAGCCCAAGCGAGCACGGAAGCACCGACATGGGGCAGCAGGCACCGAGTCCAGGTTGTCCAAGGTTGATAGTGCCCCTACGCACCCAGCAGCAGCGGAATCATCATGTCAAACTCCCTGAACTTGGCAGCCAGCAGCGCCACCGGTAGGCAGCGGCACATGAACATCACTTGGTGGGTGGGGACACCAGTGGCGGTCAAGCCTTGGCTGGGCACGCGTTCTCCAAAGAAGGACAGGCCGAGCAGCTGCTCATTGACCTGCAAAAAGGCAGGGATGCACACATCACTGGTGCACGGCAGCTAGGAAGCAAGTGGCACACGCACAAGGAAGCACAACACCCCGTTGCTTGCGGCAGGCGCCAGCAGTAACAAGCAGCGGGCAACAGCCAGCGGGCCACAGCCACAGCCAGCACTTGCCTCCTTGATGGCAAGCGCACGGCGGCGAGGAGTGCACCGCAGGAGGCAGAACTCCAGCACCGTGGTGCCAGGCAGGCCCGCTGCTGAGGACGCGCCATCCTCCTCCGCCTCCGCATCGGCGTCGCCCCACTGCAGCGCGCCCTCGGGAACCTCCACTCCGTCCACATCTGCTGCCCCCTCCGCCTCTGCCTCGCCCGCAGCCTCCTACAGACAGAGCAGGCAGCAAGACAACTGGAGCTGTGTGTGAGTGTGATGGCGGGGCAGCTGCCAAAGCATGCAGCTGGCAAGGATTGAAGTAAAGGCAGCACTGAGTTCGTTGCTCCCTTGTGTGCCGGTGCCTGCAGCCAATGGCAACAACTGCAAGCCTTGCCCCAACCAAGCATGCTCGCTCTGCAGTGGCCATGCATGCTTCCCTCCGTCACGCACCTGCGCCTCTGCCTGCTTGGTCGCCACTGCCGCCTTCTTTTCAGCCTTCAGCCGTTTCTTCCGGCTGGGCGCGTCCACCTTGGCGACGTAGCTGAAGAGTCCGCCGAGGATGTGGAGCAGGTCAAAGCCAGACATGCGGTGGAAGTCACCGCCCGCAAAGCGAGCAGTCGCTGGTGCTAACACTGGGCCCCTCAACTCTGGCGGCTGCGCACAGGGGGTGCAGGGAAGGCGGGCTGTTGATTTCGATTGGAAGCCATATATATTGTGCGGGTGTGGTGGGGCAACACAGGTGGGCCCCAACAGGCACATGGCAGAATTCCAGAAGATACCCACTCAACAGCGGAACCCGCCTCACTCACCACGCCCTCAGTCGGCCCGGCGAACACGTACACGGAACTAAGGCTCGCGCTCCCCAGCAGGGCGCGCGCACCCACCAGGTCGCCAGCCGCCGCCATAGCCTGCGCCCTTTGAATGAGCTGCAGGGCACAGCAGGGCAGATGTCGGATGGGGATTCAATAGAACTTGCAAGGCAAATGGCACACAAGCAGGCACCCATGAACAGGCAAGCAGGCAAGCCGGCAGGCAAGCAGCTGGTACATGCAGCGCCCCCAAGGGAGGCGCTGCCACCCGCCCCAGAGCCCCAGCCCACCTGCAGGGTTTCCGGCTCGCACTTCAGCGCAAATGCCGCCAGGGAGGCCAGCTCGCTGCTGGGAACCTTGAACATGGGGTCGGGGAAGGGGGTCAGCAGGCTGGCGTTGACTAGGGTGAGGCTGGCGATGTCTTGCATGTCGCCCAGGCACAACGCCAGCCGAGGGTAGAAGATGCGCAGCACGCCGTCGGCATCAAGCAGCGGCACGCCGTCCCAAGAGAAGTTGCGCAGAGGGCCCAGGGCTTGCTCCGCCGTCTTCTGCTCTAGCCACCGCTGCAGGTCCGCAGGCGCGCCCGAGGGTGTGGGAGTCATGGTGAGGCGCTTGAAGGCACCAAACTTGAGCATCTCGGGGCGGTCGTAGTTGAGCACCATCAGGTTGGTTGGGTACAGCGGCATGCCGCGCTCGCGGGTCTTGTCCCTATACATCGCAAGTAGCAGCACCACAAAGTTGGTGTTGCCCGTCCGTGCAGCAATGGCTTTCTGCCAGGGAGGGAGGGGCCAGGGAGGGCGTGGGCAGGTAAGCACAGTTAGCGCACAGGCACAGATGTCAGTGGGTGCACACGTGATGGGGGGCACAACAGCAGGGTCCGTATTGTGCTGCAAGCCGGGATACACGCAGGCTGGGCACGGCAAGGTGCAGGGGTGCCGGGGCGGCACCATGCCTCCGCCCACCCGGGCAGCCAAGTCGCAGCAGTCACCGCAACAGCAGCCACAGCAGCAGCAGCAGCAGCACGGGCAGGAGCAGCAGGAGCAGCAGCCGCAGCTGCAGCATTTACCGCAGCAACAGCATGGGCAAGAGCAGCACGAGCAGCTGCCGCAGCAGCAGCAGTTACCGCAGCAGCAGCAGCAACACACGCACCTCCTGCTCGTACATGTAGTCACCCAGCCAGGGCAGGCCCACTACGGGCTGGCCGCCAAGCTTGTCGTTCTCGGCATGCAGGTGCATCTTGCGTGCCTGCAGTGCACGGCAGTGGAGGTTGATGAAGGGGGACAATGAGGACAAAGGAATGTGCACGCCTGGGCGAGGCAGCATAACTCACGCTTGCGCATTCCTGCACGCCATCACCAGCGTGCCCTCCCCACTCCTGCCAGCCATCACCGGCCTGCCCTCCCCACTCCTGCCCACCGGGATAGACCTGCCCTCCCCGCCCACCTGCGGCCGCGACACAAGGTCTTGCAGGAAAGCCTGCATGTCAGCGGGAACCATGCCTGTCACCCGCTGGTCCTTCCAGGTGCATAGGTTGAGCTCCACCAGGCCCTGTGGAGGCGGAGCGGGCAGGAGCGGGCTATGTCAGGGGCGGACCTGAAATGGGCAAAAGCAATGAAGGTGGGGCTGCCAGCCGCGCGGATAAAACACACCTCCTCCTGTTTCCAAACAGCCCAGGCTAAATTGTGCCCCCCTCACCTCGGCATCACCACCAGCAGCGTGCGCAGCCCAGGCTTGCAATGAGTCGTAGTCCCAAAAGGGCAGGCTGGCGCCGTCGAAGTCTGGGCTGGTGATGGCGCGCAAGGCGGCGGTTACCTCCTTCTTCGCCCCGCGCTGCAGCAGAGGCAGCAGCTCTGCAACTCCCGGGGCAAGGCGCAGGCGCTTCGCTGGCTGCAACGCTGAGGCGTCGGGGCCGCCGGTCGCTTCGTCGGGATCGGGGGCTGCGCATGCGCGTGCTGCCCATAGCCGCTCCAGCTCAACGCTCGGCAGCAGGCTCTCACGCCTAGGGACAATCTCCACTGACACATCAGAGCGCTGCGAGCGTGGAGGCGAGCTCGGGGGCAAGCTGGGTGGCGAGCCAGGCAGTGACGGGCTGCGTGGCGGCGTGCCGGCGCCAGGCTGGGGACCCGCCCGGCCCTCTGCTGGTACCTCTGCTATGGGCTCCACACGGGGTCCCGCTGCTGCATGCTGCTGCCTCTCGGCCTCTTGGGGCGGGTTCTGCGGCTGCAAGCTAGCCGGGCGTGCTGGAAGAGGCGCCCCAAAAGTCGGCTTACGAGCTGGGTCCTGAGGGCAGCCCGGAAAGCGTGATATATGAAAACACGTGTTTTTGTAGTAGCGGCGGCAGAAATGGCACTGCTGTGTGCGGTCAGGCGCGGGGTACGTCGACATGATGCCGCTGTGCCACAGCCTTGTGGGCTAGGCGGCCACGGCCGCTGCCCGCTAGGGGAGGGCATTCAGAGCGAGTTGCGGCCGGATGCAGTGGGATACTTTGGAAGCTGATGCCATGCTGCGCCGGCTGCTGTGAGACGTCGCCTCCTGCATGGTACTTCTGTCCCCCCAGGCCTCCCGTCGCACTTGCAGAGTTATTTTCGATCGCCGACAACATCTACCATGTCAAACAGAAGCGGGGCCGGGCCCCCGTTCCCTCCTGGACCACACCAGACCCAGCAGCAGCGGCACAGCGCCCTGGCGCCCAACAACCCCCGCTCGCAGGCGCCCCCAAGCCAGAAGACGCCTAAAGAGCGAACTGGTTTGGGGCCCAAGCACGCGCGGGACGAGAACGCTGTAAGCTGGGAGGGCGGCGACTTCAACCGCCGCTTTTTGAACTTTGCAGTGCCAGGACGTGTTCTTGCTTGCTTTAACGAGCACTGCACTCCACGTCAAACGCGCCTCCCACTCGTTATAATCCCGCATCATCCCTCCCCATGGCCGGTGCAGGGCCGCCCTCAGAACGAGCCGGCACCGCGAATCCCGCGGTACGCGCGCGACGGCGCCGCCGTGACGGGAGATGAGCACTGCCAAGACAACAGTGATGTGAGTGGTGCCGGCTTGTTGGGACGGACAGGGCATGCTAAGGACAGGGGGTTGAATGTGGGGGGCAGTGTGCGTTGCCATAACCCTGCACCAGCCTTGGCCGCCGGCTGCCGCCGTGCGGCACCATTTAAACACCTCAACCCACCCTCCGCGCGCCTTCCCAAGCTCCTACTGTCGCTGCATGCCTCATCACAACCTCCTGTCACCCCATCCACCACTGAAACCGTGTCCCATTCCTCTCTTTTCAGGGCGACAACACCGAGCTGGGGGTACGCCGCTGCCCACACCTGTGCTGGTCCTGAACCCACGCCCAACGGCGTAGTGTGCTCTTTCTTCTTCTGTTTCCGCTGCCCACAATCATTCACCTGTTCCCCTACACCCCTTGTTTCCTGTTTTCCTACATAGATGGAGGAGATGCTGGCGGGGCACACCGAGATGAGGCAGACCGCGGACTTTGTGGCCCGGTACTTCGAGCGCATCGAGCAGATCCGGCGCTGGAACTGCGCCTCGTACCGCCCCGTGCGCTAAAGTGGGCGGTGCCCGCAGCCTCATGTTGCAGCTTCCAGGCCATAACTTGGCCCGCCGCTGGCGCGGCCGCTGCCGCACCCTCGCCTGGGGCGGCAGCCGCAACGGCTGCAGCTTGCCGAGGCGGCGGCAAGTTGCCCGTCGCTATGCATGCACACCTGTTTTGTTTGAGCCACGCGGCCCCATGCTGTGTGCAGCTATGACTGGGTGGCCCGCCTCTTGGCCCGGCCACAGACATGACTTTTGGACTTTCGAACACAATTCCACCGGTCCTCCTTCCTGTTGTATCGCAGTACCGTCCGAAACAGCACCCTCCCCTCCCGCCCAGCGGGGATCTGCAGGCCACCTCTCATTTTGCTGCAACATCACCCAGCCTCCACTCACCGCCGTGCTCACCTCACCCCCGGCTCACAGCCGCCGGCCCCTCCACCCTCACGGCCCGCAGCCCACCCTCCCCCTCTCCTGCCCTTCCCCCTTCACCCCTCCTCACGTCCATATTGTGCATCCCTAGAACCTCCCCTCCCGCCCAGCGCGGGGAGCTGCAGGCCACCTCTCATTTTGCTGCAACATCACCCAGCCTCCACTCACCGCCGTGCTCACCTCACCCCCGGCTCACAGCCGCCGGCCCCTCCACCCTCACGGCCCGCAGCCCACCCTCCCCCTCTCCTGCCCTTCCCCCTTTTGCATGCATGCCCTGAGGGGCAACACTCTACAGTGTCCATCCATACAGCAACCCATGAGCCTCTTTGTGCACCCTTCTTCCTTCAATTTTACACCTCCATTACAAGCTGCATGCTGCAAGCGTCTAGCCTTTGACAGCCAGCCAACCATGTAGGCAGGCATCAACCAACACAATGCATGCCCTCTTTTCTTGCCGCCACCGGCGCAGTTCCGGCTCCATCCGCACTTTGAGTTGATCACCCCTTAGTTCTCTTTATGTAGCGCTACTTCCCGACATCACACTTGAAGCCTAGCCTGCTGCCGGAAGGCAGTGGGCGGGCACAGCTGGCAACACAGCAATGCATGCGGGTGGGGCAGCATGGGAGGGGCCACCAGGTGGCGGGGGCTGGCAGGCAGCGGGCCGGGGCGGGCCTGCAATGCCAGCTGGCAGAAAGTGTGCTTGCGTCCCCTGGTGCAAAAGGGTGCTGGCAGTAATTGGCAGACATTTGGTGGCGGCATGGTTTTGTGCCAATTGGCGCTGCTGCCGCAGTCGGCGCCACTTGGTGCAGATTGGCCAGGTGGCCACTTTGTGCCAATTTGCGCCAAAGTTTGGTGCAAATTGGCACACACACCAGGACATACGCCAATTGGCACCACCACTAGATTTGCGCCAGCTTGCGCCACCCAGGACCTGAGATGTACACATGCCTGTGTCCCTCAGCGGCGGGCTAACTCGCTGAAATGGATATGCACCTGTACTTTGCACACCCGGGAAGGAATTTACAGGGTGGGAAAAGCCATGGGGATAGACCGGTGATTACGCCGCTCCACGTCCCGGCCGACACTGGCGGCAGGTGGCACACACTGTGCACTGCATGCATGCCGTGTCCTGTGTTGACATCTTTCCCAGTGGAACCAGGCATGAACTTCCGGCCAGGAAGTTGTGTGCCGGCCAGCAGTGAATGGGGTCACACCATGTGAGCGGGGTCAAGTTGAGAAGCACACATGGCTCGAATCCATGCACGGCAGCCCAAAGAAGACAGGCGAGGAGCTGGCAGTGAATGAGGAAGGGATAGGGCTGATGAGGGCTATGGCTAGGGAACGGCACCTGTAATGGCATGTTATTGTAGATGGTCAGCCGTTAGGACAACCAGTTTAAGGAACGGGGAGAAACGGGTAGGCTAATGGGGAGGCTGCAGCCATTTCAGCCCGTTCTTCACAGGCGTGGCAGGAATGACCATTACTCGGTGAATGGGACCCCTTAATGCTCATAAAACACCCCCGTAATTCATAGTGCAACAGTGGGGGGCGGGTCGGCGCAGGTGGCGGGAGGGCGTACTACGTGTTGTGACGTACGTGTTGGGAAAGGAGGAAGGACGCCTCAACATGAATTTGTTCAGAGGCGAGCAATGCGTGGGGTAAGTTTGGAGTCTTACAGCAGCGGCAGCTTGGCCCATGCAGCAGTGCCACCTTCTCCTGCAGCGGCGGCGCAGTAGAAGCGCTGCTGGGCCTCAGCCGGCGGCGTGTTGCCCAGCAGGTGCAGCAGCGTCTCGTCCCACAGGCGGGCCACCTCGGGGCGGCTGCTCAAGCGCTGCAGGAAGCCCCGTGCAGCGCCGCTGTCGTACGCCTTGGTGGCCGTCCTCCACGCCAGGACGTTGGCGTCGGTGTCTTCCGCCGGGAACACGCTGGTCCAGGGGGGCACAACCTCGTTGCCGCCTTGCTTACGATACAAGTTCATCTTAAACTGCACGCATGCGGGCAGATGCAGGGGTGTCAGCACCTGCACGCTGCAGCGGCAAACCGCTGGTGGGAACGGCAACGTGGCAGTACGGCGGGGCGGAAGCGGCAGCAGGTGTGGCGGCAGCAGTGGCAGCCAGATGCGGTGGCGCACCGAGAACTTGATGTGCGCCTCCCTGAGATCCTCCTCAGCCAGCCCCAGCCGCTCCCAGCGCCGCCACAGCGCCGCGCCCGGGCCTGCCATGCCCTGCCAGCGCTCTGCAAGCGGCGCCCAGATGATGACCAGGGGCTGGTCGGCGTGGGGCAGGCTGCCCAGCACCACAGCAGCACGGCCAGCCGAACGCAGCAGACTCAACTGCGCAGGGCAGGAACGGCATGCAGAGCAACACGATAAGTCCATGGGTTGGGTTGGGTGCAGGGAGGGAGGGAGGCAGCTGACCGGTGCGCTCGACGTGTTGCCAGCCAGCAGAGGCCCCAGCTGCGTGCCTGACTCTGGCCCATCCCCGAGCCTTGCCTGCTGCCGAGCAGACCTGACAGTTGGCGCCACTGCCACTGCTGCGCAGCCGACAGCGTCGGCTCAACTGCACCTGAGCATACTGGCAGTGTGGCCAACAGTGCCTCTTGCCCTCCACTCACCAGGGCATTCAGCAGCGGCTTCGCCTCCGTCGTAGGCATTGCGTAGCTGAGGCGCAGCACATCCGTGAGGCCCTCTGGGTTGCTCAGGTTGGGCAGCGTGTCCTGCTTGGGGCAGTGGCGCAAGAGGGCAAGGTGGGGGCCAGCAGGCAGGCGGGCCCAGCGAAGGGGTGTCCACATGTGCACACTGCACAAGGCAGAAGGCAGTGTCTTCCCGTGGCCCCAGCAGGTGGAGGGGAGGCCCCGCCGGCAAGACTGAGCTTGAGCAGCAGGGTAGCGCCCAGCCCAGCCCAGGCAGCATACGGCCCATGCTGTAAGGGGTGGTTCGCGCCATCCTCTGGCCGTGCAGCCCACCTGTGTGCCCTTGCTGCCGCGGGCACCCCCAGTTGCGCGTTTTGTGCTGGCGCCACGCGGTGCCTCGTCCTCTTCCCCCTGCAACCGCACGCAGTGTTGGGACCGCTAGTGAGCGCAGGCAGCTGCAGAGTGTGTGAGGAGTGGCCGCGGGCCCGGCTGCCAGCAACTCGTGGAGGCGCTCGCGCCCCATGCCCAAGACACCACCCTTACGACCAAGCACGCCTCCACTGCCCCACTCCTCACCCTGTGCCAGGCGCCTGTGCTGGCACCTTGCCAAGCTTATCTAGCAGGCCAGCAAGAAGGGGCCCTCCTGCACCCTCACCTCGGCGATGCCAGGCAGCTGGTTGAGCCGCAAGCCACGCAGGGCCTGATCCAGGCGGGGAGGCTGCTCTGCTGCTGCGCCGCCGCTGGCCGCTGCTGCAGCACTGCCGCAAGGCCCAGCCGCAGCTGCGCCGCCTTTTGGGGGCAGCAGCCTGCGCAGCTCAGCAGCCTGCTGCGCAAGCTCACCGCAACCAAACGCAGCAATGCACTGCCGCAGCTCGCCGACCTTGGCCTGCAGGCAGAGCGGGCTTCATCCCTTGATGAGGTTTGAGGTGATGGCTTGGCCCGCACTGTTGTGGCAAAGGGCAGGAGGCAGCGGGCACGGCACGCTGCTGCACAGCAACCAGCTGCCGCCCCTCACCTCCCACTCCTGCACGTGCTCGGCTGCCGCTGCCTCCTGCTGCTGGGTATCGGCCAGCAGCGCGGCTACGTGGCCGCCCGCGCCCACTCCCGCCGGACCCGCCAGCTTGTGCGCGCGGTGCAGCAGCTGCTGCAGCTGGCGCTGCCGCCACTCCTGCAGGGAACAGCATACATGGCGGCCGGGCTGCTAGTGTCGGCATGGGGCTGCACATGCGGCCAGGGAACTGGCAGTGGCAATCTGGATGCAACTGCAAGCCTAAGCGCCCGGCCGAGCTGCCCTGGCTGCTGCACTCTACCGCAGCGCACAACGACCGACTCAGCAGCGGGCACTACCACCAGGGCGTGCGTTGTCCTGCCGAGGCCACCCACCTGGCTGCAGCTCTCCAGCTGCTGCTGCGCACTGTGCAGCTCAACCAGCTGGCGGTGCGCCTGGTCCGCAGCCTCTAGCTGCCCCGCAGCGCGGCGGCATGCTGCAGACAGCACCTCCACCGACGCCTCAGCGCTGTCCTGCACATAGGAGCCAGCGCAGCCAAGCGGTGGTGACAAGGTAGCGCAGGCGGCTGCGGAGGCAGCATCTACATTGCGCTCCTGTTTCGGCCGGAGTTGCTGGTAGCCAGCGCACCCAGCAGTGCGGGAGCATGCACACTTGCCTGCTGTGCGCCCTTGCCGGCGCCGTGCAGGTAGTCGGCTAGGAACTTGTGTGCTCCTGGGGGCAGCCGGTCCAGCTGCGCCAGCAGGTCCAGCAGCTGCTCCGCCGCCCCGCTGCGCAGCTGGTGCACGTGTGCAGCTGAGGCCAGGCCGTCGCCAACCTGTAGGGGCCGGCGGTGGGCACGCATGTGCTCAAGCGCAGGGCCAGCTGCTGGAGGCGCTCAGCCGTGAGTGCCAGGCAGGGCGCAGGCACGGGGGCTACTCCCTCACCCGGCCCCGCCTCGGCCCCCGCCCCCGACCCACATTGCTCCGCCTCGGCCCCCGGCCCTCACCCACCTGGCCGGCGTAGCACATCTGATGCAGCATGCGGAGCAGCGTCAGCAGCACGTCTTCCGCATCCGGCACCCCATGCCAGTCTACGGAAGCGATGACCAGCAGCGTCACCTTGAGCTGCAGGGGCGGGGGCAAGTGGCAGGGGCGGGGAGCGAGGGTGACACGGTGGCAGCAAGAGGCCACGCCAGGCCGGGCAGGGCCGCCTGCTGCATAGTCCCACTCTGGCTGAATGTGTGCATCCCCTCCCAGATGCCTTGTGCAGCTCCCGCACTGCACCCCACCTCTTCGGGCATACGAATGCTTGACGAGTGCTTGTTCAGGAAGGGCCCCACGCCGGCCTGGCCATTGAGCTGCTGCAGCAGGTTGGCACGTGTGACGGGGCGATACGAGTCCGAAAGCAGCATCTCCATCAAAACAATGCTGAAGGCGCAGAAGTCGCAGTCGATGCTGGGGGCGTGCTGCGCGCTCACGCTTGCCTCGCTGGACTGGTTGAAGCGGGTTCGGTTGCCCTCGAGTCTGCGGGGGTGGGGCGGTGCGGGGCAGGGCGGGACAGGGCGGGTGGGCAGGGGCTCCAGCAGCAGGGCAGGCCGCATGCCGCTACAGAGCAGGTGAGGAGGTGCATCGTGCACTGGAAAGGGTGTGCATGACCCCGCCGGCATGATGGCAGCGGAACCTCACAACTGGCGGTGACCTGCCCTAAAACTGCCCTCCCATGACTCTCTGCCTGAGCCAGGGCTGCCCCCAACAATGTGAGGCCACCGTCAAGAAGCTGGAGCGAGCAATTCATCCGCAGCTTGGTGCTGCCCCAGGTGCCAGCCTCTGCATCACCAAACTGGTTTAAGGCCTGTCACCATTGGCCGCCTCCTGCCAGCAGGCGCTCACCAGCACAGGAGGCGGTACCAGCGTGAGTGGCAACGCTAGCGCAACTGAACACCTGGTCAACAGGTCGTCTGCCTGTCCAGGATGCATGGGCCTGCCAACAATGAGCGGATGTGCCCACGAGCAAAGTGACCCCCAAGGCTGGCGGCTCAGAAGGCAGCGGGGTGCACCCGCGCCCCCAGCCCTGCCCAACCCTGTCCCCTCTCGGTGCTCCCCGCCACGCCTCCTCACCCGATGGGCTGCCCCCTCGTGTCGCACTCGGGGAACGAGCCGGCATCCACCAGAAGCACCATGCTGCTGCTGCCAATGGCCAGCTGGTCGGGCGGCAGCAGCTGGTCTGGCGGCGCCAGCACGAGGTTTGCAGACTTCAGGTTGATGATGAGGCTCGCCTTGTGCATGTCCGCCATGGTGCTCACCACCTCGCCCACTACCGACAGCAGCACGCCCGGACGGGACAGAGCAGTGGCGTAGTTCGTCTCGTAGCTGTACGACAGGGAGCAGCACGGCAGGGAGGCGGTTGGGTGGTGGACAAGGGGCGCGGAAGGGTGGGGGGCATGGGCAGCAGCGACGACGGCACAGGGCCTGCCCAGGGTGCGCCATACAGCAGGGGCAGCAGACTGAGAGCAGGGAGGCCAGCCAGTGCGGCTGCCGCAGAAACACACATGCGTGCTGCATGCTGCAGCTGGTGCATGCTGCAGCTGGTCGGAGCCGTGGCTGTACGGCCGTGCCGCCACACAAAGCGGCCAAGGCTTGGCCCGCTCTCTGACTGCACACATCACCGCCTCCCCGCTCCACGTCCCAGTGCCTCAACTTGCGTCCCATGCCTCCGCACCCGTATTTTGTTGATGAGCGCCGGCATCGCCTGATGACGTCCTCCAAGTTGCGCCCGGGCACGTAGTCCATGACCAGCACGTAGGAGGGGCCCTCCCACAGCTGCATGCTGTTGCGCTGGTACAGCGCCTCCAGCACCTTGTCCCCCGCCGGCACCATGCAAACACCGTGCAGCCAAGGCAGGCGGCGCACGCCCGCGGCACATGCGGCAGCCAGACCGGCGGCATCAGAGGGCAGCGAGCTGTGCATAGGCCCAATCTTGACGGCAACTTGCATGCCGCGCACGGGGGCCGGCGCGCCGTCGCCAGCCGTGCACATCCACAAGTCGCCGTTGCTGCTCCAACCCACCCGCTCAGGGGAGTGCACGCCAAAATAATGTTTGTGCAGCTCATCCACAGTCACATTCTGCACGCAGGCAAGGCAGGCGCGGTGAGAACGGGGCGGGCGGGGCAGCGAGGGTCAAAAGGCGGCGCCGCGGCGCTGAACGGGGTGATTGTCCGGCCCACTTCATCCCGCCATGCCTGCGGCACGGTCGGGCAGCCATCCCTCTATTCCGGCACGCCTCTCTCACCGGCACTTGGCGCAGGACGTTGACCTCAGCCGGCAGCATGGCCGTGGCGCTGCCGCCCGGGGGCCGCAGCAATGCAAGGTTTGATTCGGTGCAGTGCTGTCAGGCCGCGGAAACCTCGCAGGCGGTCACGGCCACTGCCGAACGCCGCAGCCGCAGTACCAGGGCGGTCTATGTCGCGGCACTGTGAACTGGATTGGACTGGTAGGTTGTGGAAGTGCAAATGAACTACATTCCAAGTTGGATTTCCCAACCGAACGGGGCACCTCGTGCTGTGCCTGACACTGAGCGTGACACTCCGCGGAGCTCCGTCGCATATTCAATCCAGTGGACCCTCGACCTTATCCGCAATAGCCCACGGTACCGTTGGACGCGGGCAGCCGGTGATCGGAGCAGAGGCTGCAAAAGCCAAAGCTGCATGTGGGCGGCGGCGGCGGCGGCAGGCGCCAGTAGCGCACCTGCGTTGCATTTAGTGCCCAAGCCCTCTCCTCCCCTACCTGCCAGACACCCAGGATGGAGGCCTGCAGATCAAAACGAATGTCTGCCAACCGAACTCAAAGAGGAGCTCTTGCGCTGCTGTCCCCTCACTGGCGGCGCCCTGGCTGGCGGCAGCTACCGCTGGTGCTCAGTACATGGCATGCTGTGCAGTCGGCTGGATGGCTCGGTTCCAGATGCGCAGGCCAACAGGTGCTGCCGTCACACCGGGAGCGAGTGGCATGTGTGCACGTGGGGAGCGACCTGGCCCGGGCTACCCCTCCACCAGGCGCCCACCGTGTGGGGACGTCACTTCCTGGACGCTGCTGACACCCGAGGGTGACGCTCGCTCGACTCGCTCTTGGCCTTACAATGACCCGCTCAGAGCAGGGTGCCCACCTGCAACTCCCCGTACAAACAGTGTAAAACATCAATACATCAACTCGAACTAGGTACGCAGTGCCCGTCTTCCGTCTCAGAAGCACCCCAAGTGTCAAGTTCAAATCAGCAGATTAGCAGTGTTCTGGGCGCGCATGGTTAGTAGCACCGTCTGTCCTCTCGAGGATCCCCCGGCCGAATACTGCCAGCTACAGCACAGGTGCCAGCAGGGATGCACGCCGCCCGCTGCGGTCCACCATCCCCTGCAGCGTCACGCGCTCCTCCACGGTGCTGGGCCCGCCGCGGGCGGCAATGCCTGGGTGGGTATGGGGGTGGGTAGCGGCAAGGGGAAGGGTCAGTGCATCAAAAGTGATTGGTGCACAGGGCTAGCTTGATCGAGTCGTTGGCAGTACATGAGTGCAGAGGCCAGCCAGCCAGCGCAGTAGGTTCCGCACTCGCCAACCCCTCCGCTCCTCACCACACCCGCGTCCAGTCCACTCACCAACAAAGTTTGCTCGGTCGGAGAGGCGCACAGAGTCGGGGGTGGTGGTAGCGTGCCGGGTGGGCCCCTCGCAGGCCATCACCCGCCGCAGCGCCTCCGCCTCCGTGCAGCCACGTGCCTCCGCCAGGCGGGGCAGGCAGCCCAGGAATTGGGGGAAGCCCATGCGGCGTGCGCCCTGCAGGGGGGATGTGGCAGCGCACAGTGAAGAGCCAGGGGCGCCCTTGGTGTCGGTCCAGCTGTGAAAGTGTGCCTTTCCACCTGCTCTTCCCCTGCCCCACCCAAGCCGCGGCACCACTACCCCGCACCCTCCGCTCACCTTGCCCACGGCGCCGCAGAAGATGAGGTCGGCGCGCGTGCTGTCCAGCTGCTTGCCCAGCAGGCGGGCGTCACGCAGCAGCTTGAGGAACTGGGCAGAGTCCAGCAGCGGCTCGCCGGCAGCACCGCCAGAGGGGCGGCCAAAGGCGGCAAACATCTGGAATTTGAGGCGCAGGTTGCGCTGCTCAGAGGTCTCCTCCTTGGCGGGGGTGGCGCCACGCGGGGTGAGCCGGGGGGTGAGCGCATTGGTGCGGGGGGTGAGCGTACTGCCGGCGTGCGCTCCGCGAGCGGCAGCCATGCCTGCAGGGATGAGGGAAGCGGGGTGGGTCCGCCCATGTCGGCGCTACATCACTGGCAGGCAGGCAGCCAACGGGGCTGGAGAGTCGATCAATACTGCTGCCACAACACCCACCAACACAGCACCCACCAAACCTGCCCCTGCTCACCTCCCAGGCGGGGCGTGCCGCAGGCGCTGGCTCCGGTGCCAGGGGTCTTGGTGGGTGCCAGGGTGTGTGCGAAACGCGGGGTCAGGGATCCGGTGCCGCTGTGCTGGCGGCTCAGGGGCGGCGTCATGGCGGCGCCTGTGATAGTGCGGCGGCGGGACGCCTTGTCTGCTGAGCGGTCCACCATGCGGCTGAGGTCGATGCGATCGTCGATCACGCTCATGCCGCCACGAGCGTAGACACCTGATGAGGGCAGGGAGTGGTGAGGGGCAGGGAAGGAACGGGGGAAGGTCAGTGTGTGCAGGAGGCAACAGGAAGACGGGCAGACACTTGGCCAGGCAAACCGGCAGGCACCCTGCGCAGCTGTGTGCTTCCGTTTCATCTTGCACGCCCATCACTTTCATCGATCCCCCCCATACACCAGGTCCCTCCCCCACTTGCCTGTGTATGTGCTGCGGTCGTCGTGGAAGCGCACTGCGTCGGGGGTGGTGGCCCGCAGCAGGGGCCCCTGCAGGCCCGCCACCGCGGCCAGCACCTCGCCCAGGGGCTGCCCCCGCTTGTCGGCCACCAGCGCCAGCAGGCGCAGGAAGGCAGAGAAGGTGAGCCTGCAAGGGAGCGCCAGGCGGGGAGATGAGCAGTAGACAGTGCTGGGGAGAGCAGCAGGCACTGGTGAGGAGCTGTTGAGGCTTCCCACGCTCGTCTCTTCCCCTCACCTCCAGCCTTCCCATCCACACAGCCCGGCCCTGCTCCCCCGGCCTCGCTCAACCTAACCCCAAGCGTGCCCGCCCCCTCACTTGCGGCAGCCGCGCTCCTTGGCGCCAGCAAACAGGACGTCCAGCTCCTGCGAGCTCAGCCCCGCACCAGCAGCGGCGCCGGAGCCCAGCAGGCCCGCCTCCCGGCAGAGCTTGCTGCAGCGGAAGGAGTCGATCTCAACGGCGCGGTTTGAGGCGGCCTCGCCGCGCAGGCCCAGGGTGGCATAGGCGGTGAAGGCGGCCTCCAGGGCAGCGCGGTTGACGGCGTCGGCGTTGGTGGTGGCATCGGTGGCGCCCTCGTCAGTGTCCGAAGGCAGGCCCATCTCCAGAATGTGGGCGTCCAATACGTGGGCGGCGTCCTGAGCAACATCCTGTGGGACGGAGAAAGGGGGTGGGGGAGGTTGGGGAGGGTTAGACACTTGCACTGATAGCAGGGTGAGGATGAGGGTGGCAGCAGGCCCTAACAAGAAACGTGGTGAAGGAGCGGCACCTCTGGAGCAGCCCCAAATGCAGCCCCCTCAAGGCAAAGTTTGCCTCATCCCAGATCACCAACCTGCGCGTCCACGCTCAGTGCTTCTGCCAGGTTGTGCTGCTCGTCCTCGCTTGCCGCCAGCCGGGTGAACCCCGCCAGCAGGCTGCCAGCGCCCAGCTGGCGCAGGCGGCGGTGCAGGGCGCGGGAGCCGTCGTGCAGGTCCAGCGAGTGCAGGCGCACGCCAGGCAGGTCCAGGCCCTCCTCCTGCTGAGGGGTAGAGGAAGATATGCAGGGATGCAAGTGTAAGAGCACCAGGGGCCCTGGCAGTTGATGCTGTTTCTTCAACGCTAATGCTGCAAGACAGCCATGGCTAGCCAGGCTACCTTCCCCATACACACCTCCCGTGGGCAGTTATGTCCGCCTCCAAACACCCCGCTCACCTTGAGCAGGGCCAGCATCTTGGAGTGCACCAGCTGCATGGCGTCCACTGTGCAGCTGTCGGGGGAGGCGGCCAGCAGCAGCCAGCCGGGGGCGCTGCAGGAGGTGACCAGGGTGGCGGCGTTGCCCAGCAGCGAGGCCAGGCTCTCCAGGCGCTCGGGGCTGGCCGAGGGCAGCAGAGAGGCTGCAAGGCTCACCGCAGGGAAAAGAGGAGATGGGTGCAGGGGAAAGCGGTCAGTAATGTTCGACGGGTGGGTGGGCACGGCGCACCGGTGGCTGGGCAAGGCGCACCGATGGCCAGCAATCGATTCTCTGAGACGGCTTCCCCTGCTGGCACAGACCAGCCCTCACTGCCCAGCGCCGCCACTCACCGTCTGCCTCCAGCGCCTCCACCATGCTGCTTCCAAAGGCCGCCAGTGCCAGGCAGTTGGAGCGGTGCGCCTTGGAGGCCTGAGCCGCCTCCAGCAGCGCAGCGGCGCGCTCTGCAGAACGAACAGGCAAAATGGAGGGTGGGGCAGTTGAGATGGCAGGAAGGGCAGCAACTCTGTCAGGGCATCTGTCCCCAGCTGTCACACCGTCAACAAGCACAGCCCCGCCTGCACCTGTGCTGCCTACCTGAGATGGATCGCATGACGGCGGCGCAGGGGGGCGCCGACTCCACCTTGCTGTCGGTGTCGCTGTCAGCATCACTGTCCTCCGCCACCGCCTCGGCGGCAGAGGCGGCGGCCGGGGCAGGCGCCTCTGCGTTGTCTGCGCCGGCGCCCGCGTCAGCGCTCAGGGAAGCCAGTTGCAGGCGCGGCACCACGGGCATGTCCTGTGGGGGCGCCTTCAAGAGGGAATGAGAAGCAGGAGGCAGGGTGAGCGTGACACCAAGCAACAAGAGTGGCAACAGCAGAAGCAGTCTCTGGGCACACAACGCCTCCGACGCGGTCCCGGTGTGCGGCTTGCCTGCGGCGCGGCGTCCTCCTGTTCCTGCACCGGCTGCGCACTGCCGTCAGCCACGGCGGGCTGCCGCCTGCGCCTGAACAGGCCGGGCCGCGAAGGGGCCTGCAGCGGCGCAAGGCAAGCGGCGGGAGATGGCCGGGCAGGGCGGTTGGCCGGGCGGGCGGGTCTCGGGCGCCCCGCGCAAAGGCTTACGACATTTGCAGCACCCCGGAAGAGCCCCAGGCGCCTTTGGCCCGGCAAACTGTCAAGACTGGTCGGCCACTTGCTGCCGGTCCCCACCTGCTTGGCGCCCGCCGCCTTCTTGGACCGGCAGAATATCGACATTCTCATGTCTGTCGCTCTTGAAGGGAGGTGGCGAGCCGGGAGGGCGGGACGTTCGAAGTGGTGTGTTGGTTGGGCGCGGTGAACGTGAAGAGCGCCTGGCACTGCCTGATGATGCACGGATAGCGATCCAAAGTCGAAATTGAATAAAGGCAAGGTGCCCCGGGCTTCCCAATTGAGCAACACGAGGGGGACCCACAGCATGCCCAGCACAGCATGCCTCTCCTCGTCAATTTGCTTTCGAGGGCCACTATATGTGCTGGAGGGCGAGCAGCGGAGCAGAGGCACAGCGCCTGCGCTGTTGGCCGCTCGTCCCGCCGAACTCCTCCAAAACCCTGCTCGGTGCGCGGCATCGAGGCGCTTGAGGGATCCACAGCGCTGGGCTGAGCCGGCGACAGCAGGCCAACAGCCTCTGAGCCCAGCGGCAGGCGGCGGCGCACCGGCGGCAGCCGCTGGCGGCGGCTGCACTGTCAGTTGCCCAGCCTGTAGCCGCTACTTTACCATCGGCCTCGCAGCATATGCACGATGGACATCCTGCATTTTCTCTTCCTCAACATCTCCTGCATCCTGCTGCTGGTGGTCACGCTGCTCTTTGGGCAGAACCCGCTCTTCTCGCACACGCCGCTGCCCTGGCTGCACTGGCTGCTCACTGAAGGCTTGTGCGACGGCACGTCGGCAGCGGCCCGCCGCCTGGGCGGCCGGCGCGGCTCCAATGCACTTCGGGCAGTCGCCCAGCTGTGCTGCGAGCGCAGCAACCCCATCGTCCAACTGCTCTTCCTGACCCTGCTGGTTGTCTCGTACACCGTCTTCGCCTGGACCGTCTTCCCCATGCTGCCCCTGCCCGGCGTCGCGGCATGGCACATGTGAGTGTGGCCGCCTGTGCTGCTTGCTTTGCCCTGATCCGTGGCGACCTGCATTGCATGGCTATGGGCTGAGCCGCGGCCTTGCCGAGTGTTTGCCCCTGCCTGCAGGTACACTGGCACTGGGGTTGCGGTGGCCTGCCTGGCGCTCTTCCTCGGAGCCAGCTTTGCTGACCCAGGCACAGTCACCGCTGCCAATGCCGCTGCGCATGCCGCCCTCTACCCTCACGACGGCGTGCTGTACCCGAGGGCAAAGGAGTGCGGCACGTGCAGGGTCCCGCGCCCTGCTCGCTCCAAGCACTGCCGCGCGTGCGGCAGGTAGGCGGCGCAGTGGGAGGCCGCTGCCGCTGTGTGTGTGGAGGCGTAGGTTACAGCTGAGCTGCTGGAGGGCTGCGCGATGTTGCCAGTTGGGTGCTAGACGGAGAGGGGCGTTGCACGCGCATGGCTGCTGTTCTCCCAGTGCGCCGCCATGCTCCTGCATCTAACTCGCCCGTCCGCCCGCCCGCCTGCCTGCAGGTGTGTGGCACGCCTCGACCACCACTGCATGTGAGTCGAGCTGGGAAGGGATGTTGCTGGGTAGCAAGCCCTCTGGTGCTTGTAAGGTCATGCAGCTTCTCACTGCCTGCCTCCCAGGCGGCACTTGCACACAGCAAGATGATGGCTGTCGGCAGACCGCACCCCTTCCGGCCCACCCTGCCTCCGTCCCTGCCCTGCCCATCCCGTACGCAGCTGGGTGAACAACTGCGTGGGCCTGCTCAACATGCGCCTATTCCTTGCCTTCCTGGCAACCACCGCCGCCCTCTGCCTCTACGGTGCGGCGCGCCTAATGAGCCGACCGTTCTCCCCTCTCTGCTGGCTGGCTGACGGGATGTCACACCCGCCCTCGGCTTGTTGCGCTGCGCCTGCTGCGTGTCGGTTGCCAGCTGTGCCCACCCTCTCTTGTGCAAGAGCACGCTTTGCTTGCCGCCCCCTCCTGACCCTGCCTGCGCTCCCTGCCTCTCTCCCTCAGGCGCCCTGCTGGGCTACCGCACGCTGATGAGCGACATGGAGCACCACGACACCTGGCACGTTGCATTCCACGACCCCGCCACGAGTGAGTGATCATGTGTATGTAGGAAGGGAAAGGGGCGCAATATTGTTGAAGCAGCAGTTACGACAATTCAGCAAGGCCCGCTCCTTGCCGCCACAGCCTGCCCTCTGCCGCCGCCCCGCCCCAAAGTCAGCACCCCTTTCTGACGTGCCTCTGCCCCGCCTCCCTGCGCCCCCCATGCCTCCTGGCAGGCAAGATTGTGTACCTGAGTGACAGCCGGCGCCTCGCGCTGCGCTACATCACAGCGGCATACGGGCCCCAGGCGAGCCTGCAGCCAGGGGCCAGGGGAGCTTGGTGCTGCGGCATCCATCGCTGGCTGGCTGTGCTTGCTGGCGTGCTGTGCCCCAGGCTTGCCCACAGGAGTCGGCTGCCGGCCGTCCATCACTGCCCCGCCCTGGGTCCTGTGCACAGCTCGCGGCTGTCCCTGCCAGCCCACCCCGCGCGCACCTGCCTCCCCCCCCGCCGTGTCTGCACCCCGGCCTGCAGGCAGCGGTCACTTTCTTTGCCGGGGCGGCCTCCCTCATCGTGCTGGGCTTCCTGGCCTTCCAGCTGTACCTGATCTGCACAGGTGGGGCAACTGGGGCAACTGGGGATAGATGTCTTTGATTTGCAGCTGCGCAGAAGAGCAAGGAGCAAGGAGGATTGGGGTGGTCGAGCACGCACGCATGTGTCCGCCTGGCGCCCATGTCAGGCAATCACCCGCCATGGACCTTCCTGCCCTGCCCTGCCCCGCCCTGCCTGGCCCGGCCCGGTCCTTCCCCCGCCCAGCGGCCCACCCCGCCGCTTTACTGTCGCGCCCCTGCCGATCCGCTGTGCGTCCCTGCCGCCTGCCCTCCCCACCCCTGCAGGCACCACGACGGTGGAGCTTCACAAGGGGCAGGAGGCTTTGCTGGCGTGGGAGCTGGAGGAGGAGGCTGCTGAGCTGATGGAGCGAGTGGACAGAGCGCTGGCGCAGGGGCGGCAGGAGGGCAGCTCGGGGGGTGGGCAGCACGACAGCGCTGGCGCGGGGCTGCTGCCATCAGCGGCACCGGCTGTTGGCATGGCAGGGGGCGTGCCACGTGGCAGCAGTGAGCAGCAGCAGCAGCAGGAGCTGCAGCGTCGGCGGCCACGAGGGCGGGTGCCCAGGCCTTACCACCGAGGCATGTGGCGCAACCTGAGCGAAATTTTGTTCCCTCACCACCACCTGCGCCTGGCGGCTGCTGCCGTGGGGCCGGCTGCTGTGCTCCCGGGGTGCGGCGGCGGGGTGAGCAGCGGGGTTGGCGGCAAGAAGCGTGCGTAGCACCTCATGCCTGCGCTCCTGCCTGCCCTAATGTCAAGCAGCCTTCTGTGTGAGCCTCATCACGCACAGCGTGCACGAGTGTCGGGGCGAGACCTGGGAGCCAGCACAACAGTTGTGCACGCTGTCCTGCCCCCCCGGTGCTGTGCGCATACAGCTGCAGCCCGAGTGCATCCCCTGCACTGGGAGTCTCGTCTTGGCTTCAGGTTCAGGTTACAGCTACAGGCAAGTGGCGTATCGTCGCATAATCCGAGGGGTGTGTGAGCTCAGTTCAAGGGGGGCAACTGGGAAAAGAAGGGTAAGAATGATCTTGAAAAGCAGCCGGGGCGCGCGGAATCGTGCTCAGGAGGGCTTGCTCAGGAGTGCAGAGTGGGGGGTGAGGGGCGGGCCAGGCATGGCCACACTTGGCTGCCGTGCTGGGGGTGCCGAAATGCTATAGTGATGATGGAATGGGAGGCAGAGGGTGGCCACTGGAGCAGGGGGAGGGGCCACATGGTTGAGAGGGGGTGTACAACAACGCGTAGGGACGCCGGGGAAAGGCAGGGGCCCGGGAGGTTGATATGGTGTGATTAGGCAGAGGGCATGGAAGGCCCTCCCTGCAACAGGCAACGGGGTCGACAAAAGGAAGGAGAAAATTACTAGACAGGAATGCGAATCAGCTGGCCCACACCACCAAGGGTGGGCACAGGGTAGTTGTCTCGTGATGCGGGAGAGCAGGGTAGTTTCGAGGGTGGTGAAGGGGAGCAAGGCGCTGCTTTGATGCAGCGTGTGTGACAGGTGCAAGGGTGGGTGTCGAGCAGGGTCAAAGGAGGGCAGGGGCAGGCAGGGCATGAAGCCATGCCAGCAGAGGTGCAACCAAACGTTGTCACTGCCTAGCCAAAAACCCAAATGCGCTGGCCAGGGGGCCGTCGCTGCCGTGCTGCTGCTGCTGCTGCTGCTGCTGCTGTGCCACCTGCTGCTGCTGCTGCTGCTGCTGCTGCTGCGCCTGCGCCTGCTGCGCCTGCGCCTGTTGCTGCAGCAGGCCGCTGAGCAGCGGAGCCAGCGCAAGCAAGCTCTGCTGCTGCTGCTGCTGCTGCTGCGCCTGCTGCTGCGGGAGGTGAGCCGACAGCTGCTGCACGCGCGGCAGGAGCGACGCTGGCAGGGACTGAACGGTGGGGAGTGAGGGGACGGAGAAGGCGGAGGGGAGGAGGTGCGAGTTGGGCATGGAGAGTGCCAGTGGCAGGGAGGGCGCTGTGGCCAGCGGCGGCCCTTGCTGCTGCAGCACGGCAATGAGCCGGGCCAAGTGTTGGTCAGAGGCTGTGGCCGCTGCCAGGGCACGCTGCTGCTCAAGCTGGCGAAGCGCCGCCGCAAGGGCTGCACCCGCGTCTTGCTGCTGCGCTGCCTGCCCTGCCAGCATGGCGGCGCCAGGCTGGCCGCCCTGCAGCGAGCGCAGCAGGTCTGCCAGCTGGCCGGCGCCGGGGCTCTGTGCCAGGGAAGCTGCCACGCCAGCGGTCGGGGGCAGCTGGTGCTGCCCGGCAACACCGCCCGACATCGCTGCCGACGACAGGTGCTGACTCAGCATGCTGCTGAAGCTGAGGCCGAGCTGGGAATAGGCGGACACCAGGCTGGAAGAGAGCAGGGGCGGCACCCACAACGGGTGCGCCTGCTGCTGCTGCTGCTGCTGCTGCTGCTGCTGTGCGCTGGCAGCAGCGGCGGCCACGGCGGCTGCAGCAAAGCTGGGAGAGGCCTGCTGCAGCAGCGCTGCCAGCGCCCCCTGCTGCGCTGCAGGAGCCTGCCCCTGGAGTGCCGCCAGCCCCTGGGCGGTTGGCGGCTGCCCTTGCAGCGCAGCCAGGCCGTGGGCCCCAGGCGGCGGCCGCTGCAGCGCTGCCAGCCCTTGTGCAGCGGGCGCCTGCACCTGCAGCGCAGCCAAGCCTCGGGCTGCCTGCGTCCCGCTGCGCAGCTGCTGGTAGGCTGCAATGCCGTGCGCCGACTCTGGCGGGGCGGCAGGCAGCAGCAGCGTGCGCTCGACGCGCCCTGGGCTGGCGCAGACCGGAGCCGTCGCTGCTGCCGCTGCTGCTGCCGCGCCTCTGCCGCTGTGCCCGCCCAGCTCGCCGCTGCGGCTGGTGGGCTGCCCACCGGGGGCTGCCAGGTGGAATGCCGAGGCGCCAGCCCTGGCGGAAGGGGGCTGCGAAGCGTCGCGCTCCAGCAGGCCGCTGACGCCACGTGGCGCTGTGTCCAGGCTGGCAGATCCCAGGGGCCCGCCCTCCCCCGTCTCGCCGAGGTGGTGCCGCTGCCGCTTGCGCCCCCACGGCGGCAGGTCAGCGCCCTCTGCCTGAGCAGCCTCGCCCCCTGCCTTGACAGCCGCGCCGACCTCCAGCTGGCCGGATGGCTGGGTGCTGGACAGCTGGCGAGCCTCAGCTGACACGGCCACGAGCGCCGCCGCTGCCGCGGACGCTGCTTCAGCTGTTGCCGCAGGGGGCTTTGGCTGCGCGGCGACGAGTGTGTTCATGCTGCTGCTGCCCCCGCTCTCCGTGAGTGGCTGCGCCTTGGGGTGGGCGACGGGTGGCTGCTCCTGCGGCGGCGCCTGCCGCTGCTGCTGCTGCTGCTGCTGCGACGCTGCGGCTGCAGCCACCTGCTGCGCCGCAGCGGCGACCTGCTGCGTCACGTTGTCCATCGTCTGCTGCTGTGCCTGCTGCGCTGCCTGCTGCAGCAGCAGCCCGGCCTGGTTGAGCCACGCCAGCTGCGGCCAGTCTGCCTGCGCCTGCTGCGCCTGCTGTGCCAGCTGCGGCCAATCAGCCTGCGCCTGCTGTGCCTGCTGTACCAGCTGCGACTGCACCACCGGCGGCCAGCTTGCCTGCACCTGCACCGGCGCCTGCGGCTGCGGCTGCACCTGCCGCGTCGCCTGCACCTGCGCATGCGCCTGCGCATGCGCCACCATTGCCGCCGCCTCGCGCCGCTGCGCCGCCTGCTGCTGCTGGGCAGCCGCTTCGGCGGCCTCCCGCTCCCATTTGCTGCGCAGCCGCTTTGTGGTTGCCCGGGGGACGTACCCATCAACCAGGGCCTCGCTGTCCCCATCCCACTCCTCGCGGTCGCTCGACGCCGCGTGGCTGCGCCGGAAGCGGCGCCGGCTGTTGTGGTTTGCCAGCTGCTCGCGGCAGCTGCGCTGGGTGCCGTCGAAGGAGGACAGCTCGTGAAAGCGGCCGCACTGCAGCAGGGAAGGGGGCGGAAGAGGTCGGGTGGGTGGGTGGGTGGGTGGGTGGGAGTGCGGCAACGTGAGGATTGGTTGAGGCGGTCTGTGGGCGGCGGAGACAAGGGCGCAGCCTAGCCTGCACGCCCTCGCTCGCCCAAGCCCATGCTGCATGCGTGGCACAGCCCGCTGCTGCTGCCAGTGGCTGCTCAGCTGGACTCTGTCCCAGCCGGCACGCTGCTCTTAGAGTGGCCCAGCACCCCAGCAGCACGCCCAGCGTGCAGACCTGCTGGCAGAAGCGGCTGGGCAGGCCATCTCGGTCCACTTCCGGGGCCGCCATGTGGGCCTCACAGATGTGGTACCTCTGCACCAAACGAGCAGAAATGGCAGCACATCGACAGGGGGCACGACGGGGGTACCGGCAGCGCCGAGCAGCAGTGCGCGTCGGCAGGCGGCTGATGGCGCGCAACAGGGCGGGCACGGCGTAACCTCAGCATGCAGGGAGCAGCAGCACCAAGCAGCCAAAGCAGGGTGTGGGCAGGCGGTGCAGGGTGGAGGACGTTTTCACAAGGGCAGCAGCGGCGGCGTGAGCCAAGCTCGAATATGCAGGCGGTGGCGGCGTGGCACCCTCCAGGCGCAACCCCGAGCCGCCGTCCCTCACCACCCCCACTGACCCGAAAGAAGACGCGCTTCTCGCTCAGGTCCTCGCCACACACTTGACAAGTGGGCGGGCGCTTGGCTTTGCTGCCGCTCGCGGGCGCCGCTGCTTGTGGCTGCTCCCCATCCTCCTCCTCCTGCTGCTGCTCCTGTTGCTGCTGCTGCTGTTCCCCGCCAGCAGAGGCCTTGGGCCCCTGCTCCTGCGGCCGCTCCATGGCGGAACGTGCGCGCCGCAAGCACTCTGGGTCCGCGCGAAATGAAATGCACCAGGAGAGTCGACGGTTTGAGCGTGGAGACAGCACGGAGGGGTGCCGTAACAGGGCGTGTAAGGTTCACCTGACTATGTGGAGGCCAGGCGTGGAAGAGCCCAGTTTCGGTCTGCGGCTAGCTTCAACCGCGATGTGTACCACGAGGGCGAGGATGCAGGCTGGAAGCATGCACTGGCGTTCCCCATGCCCCTGGCTCGCGTGGGTTTTGGGGGTGGTGCCAGACTCACTGGGAACCTGTACCAGCAGCAGGCAATCTGAGCAAGTAGCCAGGCCTGGCCTGGCATGTGGCATGACATATGGCACACTATACCTTGTTGTCGGAAACCAATGACTGCGACAGGTCCTCATGGAACGCATCGCTGCAGCGCTAGGTGGGTCTCGGTGAGTCTCACCTAGCGCTCAGAGCTGGGACGGCACCAGCCAACTGAGGCTTCCCCGCTGGCAGCTGCATAGCTGCAGCATCAGGCCTGTTGCCTTCGGCGGGCTGCGCCAGCCAGCGCATGCCTCCGAGCGGCCGCTGAACCGCCCCCACCCAGCTCACGCCCCATGCCCTCCGCACATGCTGCAAGGGTGCACCCAAGTCCCGGTTAGGCATGGCCTGTTGCCACCATTTGACAGCAGGTGTGCTGTCCCACACCACCCACCATGCCGCCCCGCTGCAACCCACATCCTGCCTGGGCACACAATCCGCTGTGCATTACAGAGCGGTACGCAGCCTCCGGGCAAGTCGGCCTCTTGGCCAGGTGGCAGAGGTAACAAGCAGACAGGCTCAGCACAACAAGTGGCAGAAGTGATGAGCAGGGGCTCGGCGAGGGGTCTGGAACCTCAACAGGGGTGGTACGCAAGTTGTGGAAAGACTACTTGAAGGAAGAAAGAAGGTGCCGTTAGCAGGCACAGGTCACGCAAAGGGCGAAAAGAATTGGTGGCAAGGGAGTCCGGTGCTGGTGCCAACACCAATGGTGGCAACCGGTGTGTGAAGGCGAGGGCTTGATTGGGCTAAACACTGTATTCTCGATGTGGCACGCTGGTAAAGCACTCCCCTCAGAAGAACGAAGAAAAAAAACATACAAGGGCCGCAAGGCCTAAACATGCTGTACAGACGCTAAAATGGAGTAATGGAAGAGGGAGGAGAGTCTGGCCTGAGCCCCCCTCTGACGCTCGACTGATGCTGGTGTGAAGTGCTCCTTGCCGGGCGCACCGGCAGTCACTGCCCACACCTCTCTACGATCCGCCGCAGCTGCGCCACAATGGCGTGGGCATACAGCGGCGGCTGGGCAGGCGGCGGCACGGGCGCCTGCTGACCCTGCGGTGGCGGCGGCACGGCCGCTGGGGCACGCGTCGGCATGGGGCGCACGACGCGAGGAGGCTGCGGCACCCCGTCAACCAGCTGCTGCTCCGGCGACGGCGGTGACACCCGCTGCTTCTTCAGCGGCCGGGGCGACTCTGTGGCCGGGGGTGGGGAGCCAGAGCCCTTGCTGGGCTGCTGGGGCGGCAGCGCAGGTGGCTGGCGGAAGCGGGCGCCTGCACCGCTGCTGAGCTGGCACAAGGCAGCTGCGCAGGCTTGCAGATCCTGCAGCGTTTCGGCCTTGGGGCCCGCAGGCTGGCTGGGCTGCGCTTGGCTGGCGCTGGCGCCTGCCGGCCCGAGCTGCGCCTGGCTGGCGCTGGCACCCGCCAGCCAGCTCCAGTGGGCACCCGAGGTGGCGGCATCGCTGGCAAGCAGCCTGCCCTCCAGGCGTGCCAGACTCATGCCGCCGAGCGAGCTGCACCCGCTGCCTGCTGCGCTGATAGAGGCACAGGCTGCGGTGGCAGCCGTGGCTGCAGGCGTGGCCACTGCATAGGCGGCAGCCGAGGCTGGTGCTGCTGCCGGCGTGCCGCAGCTCACGGGACTGTCGCTGGCATGTGCCGGCTGGGCTGTGCCCGCCTGCTGCGGCGCTGCGCCCAGGCTGCCGCCACGCAGCAGCTGCTCCCGCTGCATGCGCTGGCAGTGCAGCAGCAGCTGCCACTCCTCTTGCTGGCGCTGCAGCAGCTGGTGCATGCCCAGTACCACGCCAGCAGCTGTCACGGGCGGCAAGTGGGCGAGTGAGGGCGCGGCCGAGTGGAGGGCAGGCAGGGGCAGCAGAGCACTGCTCACACCACCACCAGTGCGCTCCATAGTGCCCCGCCGTCCAGTAAAAGACCTGCAGCAGGGAGGGCCGGCCAGGGGGGAGTGGGGAGGGGGCGGCGGCGGGAGTAGCGGCAGCAAAGGCAGCAAGCAGGGACAGGTTGCCCTACCCTCGCGCCTGGCGCGTTAGCACGCACCGGGCGCATCCCTCGGCGCAATTCTCACCTCTTAGAAGCACCAGGGGGCGGCAGGCCTATGCAAGCGCGGAGACAGGCAGCGGGTATGTTTACGCAAGTCTCTAGAAGTGCAGGAGCTGGCCACGGCGTCTTGAGTAGCACGTTCGCAGTGGTTTGGAACTTATGTAGGAGAGGCCTGCTTTAGCGAGCTTACCTAACTACGGTCCCCATGGGTTGCTGCCGGCTGCCCCCCTGGCCTGACCAATCCGGAGAGAAAACAAACGTCTCATTCCCGCACGAAACGCATGCAATCGCCATCAACATCCGTGCTACAATGAGTCGTGCAGCACGGTGGGGCGGCTATGCCCGGTGCAGCAGCACAGGTGACTTGAGCTCCTCCGAGGAGAGTCTCCGCTGCCTCTCCCGGAGGCGGGCCGCCGTCGTCCCCGATGCACTGTACCAAAACACAATGTGTGAGCCACTTGGTGGGCGTGAACCCGTGTGGATGAGGTTGAGTTCCCCCCATATCTACACATGCAAACAACGAGCACATTGCCAGGTGCATGGGTCCCCAGGCATGCAAGCAGGGCTGCCAGCGGGGCGCTGCCGAAGCTGCCGGAACAAACTGTACATGTGCTGTCTGTCCGAGAGGAGCGTGGGCCCCGCCAGGGACTGCTGGGTGTGCCGGGTGCCGTGGCTGCTGCAGGTGGTCTTCTTCTTTGCACTTTCAACAACAAAAGACAGTGAGACTGCTCACGACCTGGGCCGTAGTGTTAGCCCAGCCCACAGGATCATCATGATGAGGCCTGCCGCGCAGCGCCCTCCTGCTCCCTGGGCCGACGCCTCCTGGGCGCCCCAGCCTCCAAGACGCTTTCATCAAGTTTTGCCACGGTCCTTTCACTTCCCTGGTGTTGGGCGCCTCAGTCGGGCCCATGCTTACGACAGCACCGCCGGCGTGGCATGCTTTGACCGCTGCCGGCTGCCTTGCCCCATGCTTGGACCCAAATTTCCGGCAGGACCAATGTTGCCAGGCCGCTGGCTTTCAACAATGGAGCGCCTTTAGTAACAATACCAACGATGCTGCCTGCACTCCTGCTGCTGGTCCTCAGCTGCTCGCAGGTGGGCCGGAGCCGGAGTTGCCCCGCGGGTACCCAGCTCGTTCTATTGCTGCCATTTTGACTTGGTGTCATGGGTGGCGGGAGGTCCTTGAAAGTGCCTTCAACATGTCATGAATTGGCAGCTGCCGGGGCGCGGGGCTGCCCTTGCATATCGCACAGATGCGGCTGCTTCCGCACTCTAGCGCCGTGTAAAACTCAATTCGAGCGCCCACTGCCGCTTGCAGGTGGGCGGGATCTATGGCGCGTCAATGCCCGCTGCCGCCGGCGCCGCCGCCACCGCCTCGACCGCCTCACGCAGCCGCCTCCTGGACCGTCGCCTGACGGCGGCAGACGCCGGCCCCAGCCTCTGGCGCCAACGTGGCACCGGGGGCGCAGTACCACAAAGCGTTGTTGAGCGCTACAAGCCTGCCCCACCAGGCACTCCTGCTGGCGCGGGAGCGGCCAGCGCAGGCACGCCCCGCCGGCCGGCGCCACAGCCGCCCATGCGTCGGGCCCCAGCCAAGCCAGCGCCACCCCCCACAAAACCGCCCGCGCGCCCGCCCCCAGCCAGGCCTCCCCCCAAGTCTCCAGCACCGCAGCCGCTGTCAGTGCCGCAATACAAGGAGGTACGGCTGGGCATTTCCATGGCAGGTTTAGGTGGTTCTGGGGACGCGGCTCTGTTGATGGAAGCTGCAACTGGCACATTGCACGGTGTGCAGCATGAATGCTGCTGCCTGCACCCATGAAGCGCCCCAGCCACTGGCGCCTCCTCTGTGCAGGTGCTGGGCCTGTCGTTTTTGTTCTACGACGCGCAGCGCAGCGGCCGCCTGCCCCGCGGCAACCGCGTGCCCTGGCGGGGGGACAGCCACCTGAGCGACCAAGTGCTGGGCGGCTGGTGAGTGGCAGCCGCGCCAGAGCAGGGTGTGGAGGGCTCAAGTGGCCCCAGTGGCAAGGACATGCTTCGGTTGGGTGCCCGGGACGCCTGCGCCTCACCGAGCGCCCTGTTCCTACCTCCATGCTATGCAGGTTTGATGCAGGTGAGGCAGGCAGCAGGCGGCGAGCTAATCATCAGGCAGTGGGCCGCGGGCAAGCCAGCATGCAGTCATTTGCTTGCTGGTGTGCTGCCGTGCGGCCGTGCGGCTGGGAGGTGGCACACCCCGTCTTGCTCCCTCCGTTGCACCTTGCACTTTACTTGCCACCGGTCGTGCGTGCCACACTTGGGATCCCACTGCAGTGTGCACTCCACCTGGTACCACTGACGTGTGCTCTTCCTGTTGGTACTGTTGGTACCGTTGGTACCGTTGGCACCTGCAGGTGACTTCATCAAGCACTCCTATACCATTGCTCAGACCTCGCTGTTCATCGCCTGGGCGGGGCTGGACTTCCCAGCCGGCATGGCAAAGGGTGGGCGGGTGCAGCTGGGCAGCGGGCGGGGGGGAAATGACGCGCGATGCGCTGGTTGGTGCATGCCTGGTGCAGTGCCTGGTGCCGCCTGCCAGGTGTGCCTGCTTGACCTGTTGACGTGGCGGTCTGCTTTCCCGCCTGACCTGGCCCCCGCCTCGCGCCCTTTCACCCTGCACCGCCTGCCCTGCAGCCGGCCAGGCGGGGTATGCCAAGGCTGCTGTGCACTGGGCGGCTGACTACCTGTTGCGCTGCCACGTCGGACGCGACCAGTTTGTGGGGCTGATTGGCGACCCAGGTGCGTACCCGTCTACTCAGCGTGCGGCTGGCGTCACAGGGGGCCCTCTGTAGCAGTGTGGCGAGCACAGGAGAGCACCCAGGGGCCCAACAGCGGGCAGTTTCCTGCGTCCCTGACAGCAGTCGATACCGCCTGTGTTGCATGTGTTACAACACGTGTGTCCATTGGTGTTGGCCTGCAGAGGTGGACCACGGCTATTGGGGGAGGCCCGAGGAGCAGACGGGCGCCCGCAAGGCGTTCATCTGGACCCGCAGCATGCCGGCCTCCGACCTGATGGGCATGGTGAGGCCAGGGGATGAGGGAGAAGAGGAGGGAGGGCAGGCCTGCCGCCGCTGCATGTGCCGCTCCTGCTCCTGCTGCTGCCCAATCTGCCGATGTATTCGCCTCACCCGGAGTGGGCCCGCATATCTGGCACTGCCGCCCCCCGTCTCACGGCATGTCCTCTGACCACCGTGCCATACATCTGCGTGCTGCAGACCAGCGCTGCGCTGTCCTCGGCCTCCCTGCTCCTGCGCCCCGCCAATGCGACCTATGCTGACCAACTGCTTGCCAAGGCAAAGGAGTTGTACGCCTGGGGGGCGGCGGCGCCAGGTGGGCTTGCCGGCTGCCATGCTGGCACTCCCTCCCGTAGCTCCCTGCCAACTCCCCTTGCTCTTCCACATGCGCTTGCCTGCTGCGCACGGAGGTCCGCAACGGCTCGCCTCAATCCCATTTTGATGCACTCCCTTAAGTGCCCCCTGCGCATCCATGCAACCCCCCCACTGCCCCACCCCCTTCAACCCGCCTGCCCCACCCCTTTCCACCCACCCACCCACCCACCCACCCACTGCCCCACCCCATTTCGACCCACCTGCCCCACGGCCTGCCCTGCCTACCCAGTGCAGGCCTCTACAGCTCCAGCTATCCCGGCTACTCCGACTACCTCTGTGAGTGCCGGCAGGGCGCTCAGGGCTGCCGCGGTTGCGCCTGCTGCTGTGATGAGTGGCTGGCGGTGGCAGGCTGGTGCGGCCTGCCTGACGCTGCGCTGCCCCTGGCAAGCGCTGCGCTATGCAGGCCAGCAGGCAGGGCGGCATGGGGCAGGCATACCCCCCGGGCCCGCTGCGGAGCATGTGCGCTGCCAGGCGACGTACCGGCAGGCCCCCTCACCTCCCTGCACGTGCGCCCTCACGTCCCCCTATCCGCCCCCCAACTCGCGCACTCACACCCCTCTGGACCCACACCCGCCTGCCTGCCCGCCCGCAGATGTGTCCAGTCGGTACGCCGACAAGATGATGCTGGCAGCCGGCTGGCTGGGGCGCGCCACAGGTGGGCAGGCGCGGCTGCTGCCGGGAACAGACCTGCGGGGCTGAGGCAGCTCTGTGGGGGGCAGGGCGAGCCGGGAGCGTTAGCTGGGCACGAGCGAGACATTGCATGGGGGCGCACAAAGCGCACACCTTGCCAGCCGCTGCTGGTCACACCTGGCACCAGACCATATTGGCACGCGTTGAACGATGGCACCCAGCCCCCGCCGCCTGCGGCTGCAGGCAACGCCAGCTATTTTGTGGACGCGGGGCGGTGGTACCAGCAGGCCGGCGGGCTCGACGACAGCAGCCCGTATGTCAGGTGCGAGGGCCTGGAAGCTGCGTCATCTGCTGCTTCATCCTCTCTAAGTGTGTGCTGAACGCTCAGCCACCCAGCCATGCAAACATCAGCCTGGGTGCACCGACGGGTCTGTGCGCAAGCGGCCTGACGTGCGCAGCCCTCTCACCTCTCCTCTCTGCACCTCCACTGCCCCTGCAGCTGGGACGCCGTCACGCCACCTGCTGCCGCCGTGCTGGTGGGGTGAGTTGCCGCCGCCGTCCAACAACTGCATGCTGCACACTGGCAGCCGGCCCCCCTGCCTGGTCCCCAACCCGCCACCGCTGCTGCTGGCACTTGCTAATAGCTGTATCCCACCTTGCCGGCTCAAGCCTTTCAACTGCAACACCACCACCACCCCCTTATTTTGCCTGCCCTCCTCGGCCCTGCAGCATGGGCAACAGGTTGGGGGCAGCCAAGGTGCCGTACTACCGGGAGTACGCCTCCTTCCTGGACACCACCTTCCTCGAAACGTACATCAAGGCAAACGGTGGGCAGGCTTTCCGTTTTTTGCGTGCATGTGTGTCGGCACGTGAACTTGAACTCGCCGAGGGGGTTGTGTTTTGCCCATGCTGGCGAGGCAGCTGGAAATTGGTGCATGTACAAGCTTGGGCTGTGCACCGTCGCCCTCACACCCCTCTTTGACTCCCACCACGGCAGGCGCCTGGGCTAGCACTCGCAAAGGCGTGTAAGAGGAGTCAATGTGTCGTATCAGCTGCGGCTACAGGGCAGCCATGGTGGGCTGAGCTGCGCTCTAGGTCCCGTTGCCCCCGCCCCCTTGCAGGCACCTGGGGCATCACCCGCACCCCCAAGGGCCTGGTGTACCCAGAGTGGAGCAAGTGGGGCAACACGCGCTACTCATCCAACGCCGCCTTTGTGGCGCTGCTGCGCGCCGCCCAGCTGCCGAGGGCCCACCCGGTGTGTGGGGTGGGAGGAGCGCACTTTGACTGCCTGCAACTTGCACACCGCATGTGCTGGCAGTTGGCGCTGTGTTTGGAGCCCCACGGGATGCACAGCAGGCAGGCAGTGTGCCCCACCTGGCAGGTCGGATGCATCGCTGGCCTGGCTGTTGCCACCCTCTTCCCGCCTCCCTCTCACCCAACTCATCGACCGCGCTCATCCATCTCCCCCGCCCCGCAGGCCCGTGCCGCCGCCCTCTCCTTTGCCCGCTCCCAGGTTGACTACGCCCTGGGCAGCTCCGGGCGCAGCTACGTGGTGGGGTGGGGCGTCAACCCGCCTAGGCGGGTGAGCAATGTTGCTGCCAACTGCCGCTCGATTGTGAAGGGCAGACAGCACAGAATAAGCAGCATGATGTAAGTGCCCCCAGCAGCACACGCACTAACCATTGCTACCGCCCCCGCCACCCCCCCTGCAGCCCCACCACGCCTCCTCCTCCTGCGCCAACCGCCCCGCCCCCTGCAACTGGGACGCCTTTGAGTCACCAGCACCCAACCCCCAGGTGGGCGCGGCTGGGCGAGAGATAGAGCCTGGAGAATGCCCGCTTGTGCTGTGCATGGGAAGCTGCCGTCATCGTGCGCCGCTTGGCCCCACCTCCCTCGCCTGGGGGCATGCCCCCAGCCACCCACCTGCTACTCTGACTTAGCCCCCGTACTGACATTATCCGGACACCTGCGGCTCTGCCCCCCAAAAGCAGGTGCTGTATGGTGCGCTGGTTGCGGGCCCCGCTGGGCCGGGAGATGCAGAGACGTACCACGACGTGCGCTCGGATTACGTGACGAACGAGGTGGCTATAGACTACAACAGCGGCTTCACCGGCGCCCTTGCCGGACTCATACACCTGCTGTGACCCCTCCTATTGGCACCAGCCTGCCTGAGAGCCTCTGGAGTGGTGCAGCGCACACCACTCCAGAGTTGCTCAGTGAACAGGAGTGCATGCCCCCTCCCCTCCCCCTGCTGCGCCTCCGTAGCCTGACCGCCTGGATTGGAACGAGCCGCCCTGCTCCGATCTCTTTCTCTCTGAAGCTCTGCTGCCCCCTGCTGCTTTCTCTGAGGTCCCCAGCCCCCATACGATGTTCTCCCCCTGCTGCCGAGCGCGCAGCCCTCCAATTCTTGTCCCCATCCCCTTTCCACATGCCATGTCATCCCGTCCGTTTCCCTGCATAACCCCCATCCTCATCCTCAGCCAACGTCTACCCCTTCGCGTGTGCGCATTGCACCGGCTGTTTGAATGCGTCTTCACCTATCCGTCTCACCTCCAACTCTCACATGCTCCTACATGCCTGCCGCTCACTCGCGCGCTCACTCGCCCGCTCACCCTCTCACCCAACCAGCACCTCACCAACCCAACCTAAACCAACCTAATCTGCTGCACAGTTCTTACACCCAATAAAATCAATGCGAAGGATTTGGGTGCCGCAAGGAAACCTGGGATTGACAGGTAGACAGAGGGTTCATGCCTCACCCAGCGGGGAGGCAACGCCGAAGTGTGGCATGCGGCGCGGGTACGTGTATGCCTCGGCTGCATAAACTGGCATTAAATCACTTAGCATAACACTGGAGCTGTATTGTGGCCACATCACTTGAAGTGGGGGCTTGACGGGTGCAGGTATTTAGCTTAGTGTCTGGGTGGCGGCGGGGTTTGGCGGTGCCCACTCACACCGCTCGCGCTGGGCCATGCTGTGCTGAGACCAGCGCCCTAGAGCTCCCCTGCGCGCTCGGTCGCCTAGTTTGCGTGCCGTGTTGCTCGTCCGGGCCTTCGGCCTGCCTTTGTCTCAAGCTTTGTAAGGGGCGCCCGAAACCGCACTCTCCGGGCTCTGCACCCGCCTTGGGTTCTCACGCGCTTCCTCGCTGAGTGATCTCACGTACAAACAAGGCGCGAGCGACCGAAGAGCGCCTCGCCCGTGTTGAGTCACTCGCTGCACCGCCCCCTCCGCCGCACGACGCGTCGCCCGGGCCCGCCCCGCCCTGGATTCCGTATCTTGGACAGCACGCGACGGTGTATGAGGCCATGAGCAGCCAAGTGAGCGCCCTACCACCGCCGCTGCGGCGCCGCCCGCAGCCGGGCGGTTTGCCTGCACAGGCGGCGTTTGGCCACCGTTGGGTGCATGGGCCGCCCAGAACCGCCCTGCTGCTGCCACTGGGGCAAGCGTTTGCAGTGTGCATGTGCAATTTGCATCGTGGGCCGTTTGCAGAAGGCGGGCTTGCCGTGTGCTGCGGCCCGCCTGCCTCCGCCGCATATCCCGACTTCTCGCCGGCCGCCGCCTGGCCTCTGCCCCCGCTCACGACCCTTTACTTTCGCCCCGCCGCCTGTACATGCCCCCATCCGCAGCTCACCATGGAGCACCTGGAAGCCTCCGGCAGCCCGCGCGAGAGCGGCGGCAGCGCCGCCTCCTCCCGCTCCCACGCATGCCTGGACCAGTTTGCGCCCATGCTGCCCTCCAACCCGGTGCAGCAGCTGCCGCTGCTGCCCACCGCGGTGTGCACCACCAGCACGGTACGGGTGGCTGCCTGGCTGCTGGAGCAGGGTGGGGAGGAGCACTCCCTGGCCAACGACTTGGTGGGTGCTGAGCACTGTGTGGAGGACGCAGCTGCCAGCTGCGGCGAGGCTGAGCAGGGGGATGATGAGGACGTGGAAGAGCTGCTAGCTGGCCTGGCGGCAGAGGCTGCCGAGGCGGCGGCGCAGCAGGCGCAGCAGCAGGCGCAGCCGTGCGTAGCCGCCAAGGCGGCGGCGGCGGCGGCCGGCAGCTGCCGCACGGCCGGCTTAGCGTGCGAGGGCCGCCGTGGGCGCGCCTCCCTCGACCTCTTCATGTCCGCACCCGTACAGGTGTGTGTGTGTGTATGTGTGGGGTGGGGGGGGGGGTGGGGGTGGGGGGGGGGCTTGTGGGTGGGGGGGCGGGCAACGAGGGGGTTGGCGCACACCCACAACCAGCGCACGGTTGCGTGCCGGCAGAGGGGATAGGGCAGAGACAGAGAGCGCCGGTGCGCAGGGCACCCGTCAGGGGCGCGGGCAGCAAGTGCGGTGCTCCTACTGAGCTCTGCTGTATGCGCCCCTCCCCTGCGCTTACTGGCCCCTGAATCCAGCTCCCCTGCCCCCCCTTCCTCCCTCCCATGTGCAGCACGGCGATGCCCTGAACAACTACGTCGCATCGCTGTACTGACGAGCCTGAGTCTCTCCAGGCGCCCGGCTCGAGGCCGCGCTCCGCCTGTCCGCCCCTACACAACGCACCCGCCGAGCGCCACAGCACCCCAACCTTGCAACACCCCGGCCGGCTGCTCTGCCCCCTGGGTGTCATCCTGCACCTAGCACGCATGATGCTGCGAGCGTTCACTCGACCTCTACTGATGATTCATTCACCAAACCCGCCTGGTACTCCCCGCACAACCTGATCGCCCCCTTGAGCCTTCTGCCCTATACCCTGCCGGGCTGCCGCTTGTCCAGCGGTGGCCCGTGCCCCACCCTACCTACCACACGCACACGTCCCCAGTAGCACTACAGTACCCCGCACTAAACTACCCCGCACCAACCCTCTTCCCACACGGCCGCCCCCCATTTCACCCGGCGGCATAGGCTGAGCGCTAAGCGAGCATGTGGTCAAACCGGCGCCGCTGGCTGCCCCCGCAGCCGCCCTCCCCTTCCCGGGCAGTTGAGTGGCTCGCCAGTGGCAGCGGCGCCCTCGTGAAGCCGATTTCCTTGAAGCGCGTGGGAGTTTGTGCCCCCAGCCTTGTTTTGTGCTTTCATCCATCTATCGCACCCCAGGCGGCAGGCGGCGCGCTTGCGCGCCCGCACACCCGCCTGGCTGCCCGCTTTTGTAGGACCTTTTCCCCAGCTTATCTGGAGGGTTGGTTTGTTGTTTGCCCTTGTTTATGCTTTCCCCGCACCCGTCCCGCTTGCCCTGTACAAATGCCCCCTTCGGGCAGCCCCCGCCCTGCTCTTTTCTGTGCCCTGTCCCTCTTGATGCCTCTCACCCGTTGCTTAACCAACGAATGACGCCCCGCTGCCTGCCCGCCTCCACTTGGACGCTCAGCATACCCTGTCCGAGGGGCACCACGCCACTCCATGCTTTCCACCCCACCCTTTGCCAACCTCGCACGGCTGCCTCCTCTCTCCCCACCCACTTATCGCCCTGTACACCCTTGCTCCGATCCACCCATTACGTTTTGCTTCTCTGTCAACGACCGCCCAAATCCCCCCCCCCCTGATCAGTCACCGGAGATGAGATGATGGTTTGGTACGATTCATGCCCTCCCCCCTACGGGTCCCCTCAACACCCTGCTTAACGTCACACAGTGCCTTGCTACCTCGCCTCCCTGCCACCACACACACCCAGCGCTGCCAGGCATTCCCACCTGGCCCCTTGTGCGCGCTGCCTTGTAACCTGTGAGTGCAACAGCTGCCGTGCTGAGGGTCCAGGTGCCAAGGTCACAGGCTGGCCAGCTGGAGGGCTGGGAGTGGGGCTATCTGCATCTGCATCTCAGTATTGCTTCACTGGTCGGCCGGGGTTGCACAGGACAGCGGGATGCGGCAAGTAGTGGTGGCACTTCCCAAGGGAGCAGGCCAGCAGCTAGTTGAGCAGCGGCGCTGCATGCCGGATCCTGTCTCGTCTTGTCTTGCAACTGCTGCTGCCTGCTGGTCTGCTGGGCCCGCTGGGTCCGGCCAGCAGGCCTGCCAGGGGGCACGAGGCCTGGCCGTCAGGGCTTCAGCTGGAGGAGGCCTGCCAGTGCGCCAGCAAATGCAGCCTGGTAGTCGATTGCCACCTGCAAGCAGGGGCGGTGGGCAGGCGGAACCCGGGGGCTGACAGGTGTTGCCATAGTGCTAGCCACACAAGCCGGCCCTGTTCGCTTCAGCCAGCAGGCCTTGCTACCCTCTCCCCGTCTGGGAACCGCCCCAGGCGGTGCATGTCTCTGCATGTCACCCCCCCCTCCCCCATCCTCTGCGTGGAAACTTAGACGAGCACAGCGACATGACCACCACACCTCACCTCATTTGTCACGTAATCCGAGCGGACATCACGGTATGTCTCCCCATCTCCTGGCCCAGCGGGGCCTCCCACCAAAGCGCCGTACAACACCTGCGGCAGGGCGGGCACATGGGACGGTGGCTGACAGATGTGGGGGCTGCACAGCTGGGGGAGCCGGCGAAGCTGCAGGGACCTGCACAGCCTGCCTGCCTGCCTGCCCTCTCGTCAGCCTGCCTGGATGCCTGTCTGTCTGCCTGCCTGCCTGCCTGCCTGCCCCATCAACCACCTGCCCATCCAACAGCCTGCCCCTCCTAAGGGCCCACAGCTGAGCAGGAGAGCACGGGCCCAACTCCCCCTCCATCGCCCACCTGCGGGTTGGGAGCGCGGCTGCTCAGGTGCGTGCCATTGCACGGCGCCGGGCGGTTGGGGCAGGAGGCCCCCCGGTGGTGCACCTGCACGATTGCCGGCATGCCATGGGCATGGGCATGCCATGCGCGGCGCTAGGGGTCAGGTGCAAGGCCGGCAGGCAACCTGCGGTGCTTGCCTGCAAAATTAAGGGCATGCAAGACGGAGCATACAGTGCAGGGCTGCCCATCCTCACCCGCCTGGGCGGGTTGACGCCCCACCCCACCACGTAGCTGCGCCCGGTGCTGCCCAGGGCGTAGTCAACCTGGGAGCGGGCAAAGGAGAGGGCGGCAGCACGGGCCTGCAGAGGCAGGTGTGGAGAGGCAGGGGGAGAACAGGTGTGGGCACGGTGGCAGGCAATGTGACAGGCACGCTGGCAGGCACCATGCTGCGCTGCGCTGTGCTCCGCTGTGCTGGCAGGCAGGCAGTGCCAACAGCACCTCCCACACCTGCTGCCGTCCTGCATGCAAGGCCTCACCGGGCTGCCAGCTGGCAGTTGCTGGGCGCGCAGCAGGAAGTAGAAAGCGGCAGAGGTGGCCCAGCGCAGGTTGCCCCACTTGCTCCACTCTGGGTAGCGCATGCCCAGGGGGGTCTTGACCACACCCCAGTTGCCTGCGGGGGGAGGTCAGAAACAGCGTTGGACGGTGAGCAGGAGGCGCAAGGGCCGGTGAGACGAGAGCAGGGTGGCACTCAGCACCCAAGCAGAGCACTGCTGCAGTGGGCAAGCAACAGTGCGGGAGCACGTGGACGGCCCCCCGCCTTGCACACTGGCTACGTCACTATTGTGCAGGGGGCGCCCCCGCCATTACACCTGGGGACTGCTCCCCTGCTCCCTGTGCCTCTCCCAAAGAGCGCTCGGCTCGGCGCTCAGCAGTCATGTCAGTGCAGACGGCTGGCGAATGCCTGTCCCCCCGCTGTGTCTCACCGCTGCCCTCCTGCCATGACTGCATGAAGGTTGTGGAGTAGAAGTCAGAGTACTCGCCATGCCCCGGCACTTTGGCCGCCCCGACACGCTGGGCGATACTGCGGAGGTGCAGGCGGATGGGGGGCCATGTAGTGGGGGGTTAGCGGCGGGGCGAGGTGTTGGCAGGCTGGGGCGGCGGAGATGGTTTACGGCAGGCAGGGGCAGGGTGGTGCCACGCACCAGGGGCTGCTAACCTCCCTGTCTGCACTTGTGACCATTCCTGCCACGCGCGTGTCGCTCACCCCAGCAGCAGCGCAACTGCCGACACAAACTGGGCGTCATAGCTCATGTACGGCAGTATGTCGTACCGCCCGCCAAAAGCCAAGTAGTGCTCGTGAGCGGCGGCCAGGTACTGCGGGCGGCCTGCATGCGGGGAGGGGGTTGGATTTGGGGCGCGGCTGGCGGAGGTTGCAGCCATGCAAGCCGGAGAGAGGGCAGGGCGTACCAGGCAGCAGCGCTCGCTGCCACCTTGTCAGTGTAACTAGAGGCTGCAATGCACTTACAAACTCGCAAAGCAGCCGGCGCAGCCGTCTGCTGTAGGGGGGCAGTGTCAGCACCGACGGCAGCAAGCAAGCACGCCCATGCGCTGCGCTGCCTTCCCACCTCCCACCTGTGGCACGCGCCAGCCAGGCGGCCGCCAGCATGAGCTTGTCGTGGTACCGGCTGGAGGCGTAGATGTCGGGGTAGCCAGGCAGGCTCTGGCTGTAGATACCTGCGGGGTGGAGGGGCAGGTGAGCTTGCTCATATTCAGCAAAGGAGGTGAAAGCAAAGATGGGGGCACAGGGAGCCGTGGCAGCGGTGAGCAGCAGGTCGGGGTCCTGGGGCTGCCGCCGCTCCTGCCATACAACAGAGCACCCGCAAGAGGCACAGCTCCCCTTGCACCTCACCTGGCACCGCCGCCCCCCAGGCGTACAGCTCCTGCGCCTTCCCCAGCAGGCGGTCAGCGTAGCTTGCGTTGTCGGGGCGCAGCAGCAGGGAGGCGGAGGCCAGCGCAGCGCTGGTCTGCAGCGGGGGTGGGCAGCGCTGAGGTGGTGCTCAACAACATCCATGAAGAGGAACCTTACCACAGTCCCACCCCAGCGAAAGACAATGGCGCTCGCTTGGTTGCACCTCAGCCAAACACAGCAGGCACAGCAGGCGTGGCGGGCAGCGCACCAGGCGCTGCAATCGGAATGGCGAGCACGCCGTTGCCTACCCCCTCCTGCCAGGCACGACCATGTCCTGCCCACACCCCTAGCCTGCCAGGCCTCCCCCTGCTCACCATTCCCAGCAGGTCAGAGGCAGGCTGTGTACGGTTCCAAATAAAGGTGGGGCGTGGTAGCCTCTGGTCCTCGGGCCGCCCCCACCAGTTGTGCTCGATGTCTGCAACGGCAGAGGGAAGCCGGGGAGTGAGCGGAAATTCAGCGGGGCGGGGTGGGGCCGCTCGCCGCCGCTCTGCCGTCTGGGGGCACAAGCGGCTGCCCCCGACGCACAGCATGCTCATCGCATGCTGCGCCGCCCCGTCTTGCGAGGCCTCTCTCGAAGACGGTAAGGACCCAAGTTACCACCCGCCCGCCCGCCCACACTGTGTGCAGATTGTATTGCCCACCGCACCGCCTTCTTCCCCTCACCCACCTGGGTCCCCAATCATCCCCACAAACCGGTCGCGCCCAATGTGGCACCGCATCAGGTAGTCGGCCGCCCAGCGCACAGCAGCCTTGACCTGATCCAGCTGGCCGGCTGCAGGGCCGTGGGGCAATGGCAGGCGGCACAGTGCAAACCAGGGGATGAGCAGAAGCAGCAGCAGCATGCCGGGCGGCCGGGTGAACTGCATAGCGCATGGCAAGCCGGATAAAGCGTGTCCCACCGGGCTCCCTCCGCTTGCTCACCAGACCACCCACCCGCTTGCCTGCCCCCGTCTGGGCCACCCAGCTGCCAGCTGGCCCCACTGGGCCCTTGACCCACCTTGGACATAGCCCGCCCGGAAGTCCAGGGCACCCCAGGCCAGCAGCATCGCGCTCTCCGCCGTCGTCAGCGTGATCTTCAGATGGTCCCCTGGGCAGGGGGGTGCAGATGTTTGATTAGGGCAGGCCGACAGGCAACGCCACCAGCAAAGTTCAAAGCTACGCCTGTTTGCCCCCACAACCCATGCTGCCACCCTGCTGCAATCACCGAACTGCACCCCCAAAGCAGGGGAAGCGTGCCCCACCCTGGGTGGCCCCTCACCTGCGTCAAACCTGCAAGCAAGGAAAGGTGGGTGGGGTCATGACCACAGCACACGACCGCGTGCGACCGCATGACCACCTGGCGCAGGTGCCAGGTGGCACGCCAGGCAGGTGCACCCCAGAGCACTCAGAGCACTGCCTCTCAGAGCACTGCCACTGCATGCCATTGTGCTGCAGCCAACAGCCTGGAGCAGCTGCTCACCAGCCGCCCGGCACTGTATCCTTCAGGAACGTGTCTCTCCGCCAGGGCACGCGGTTGCCGGGCGGCAGGCGGCCGCTGCCCTGCGCCTCATAAAACTGGAATGACAGGCCCAGCACCTGCAGGAAGGGAGAGCATGGGAGGCGGCTGACGAAGCGGGGAGAAGGGCGAGCAATGCTGATGCATTGGCCAGCCAATCCTCGGATGCATGGCGCAGAGTTCACACCCACCTCTTTGTAGTGCCGAGGCCCAAACGCCGGTGCCGGTGCCGCCGCCACGCCCGCCCTGCCTGCATCCACCTGCTCTCCCTGTGGCTGGTTTGGGATGGCAACACTGGGATACGGACGGCCTGGTCGCCATGCTGCCACTAATGCATCGGGAATGTGGCCAGGGGTGCCGACGTGGGGCGTGCCGAAGCCTTGGCCAGCCAGGCGAAGGCGCTGGGAGCGAGCCAGCGCTGCACTGGTGGCGCCTGCGTGGCGAACCTCCGGCCTGCCAAGAGGTACAGAGCTGCCTGCATGGTCAGCTCCAGCTGAAGCCACTGCCTGCACACAATGCGGCACAGTGGGACCATGTCTCGGGGGCGCGGTCGGCGGTGCCAGCCTGGATGGGGCGGCGGTGGTCGGGCCGCTGCGAACAGGCAGCAAGCTTGCGGCGCGCCCCTCAACAGGGAGAAACTCGTGTTGCGGATCCAAGTTAATGACACGCGCTCCGCACCGCTTCGGACTGTGCTCACCACTGCGAGCGCCAGCAGGAGCTGCAGGGCGGGCAGGCGCGTCATATTCGGACCCTAACCACTTTCGGTTGAAGATGACAGCACCCGCATCCTGAAGCGACTGTGCCCCATGCCCCGCAGCCGGCGCGTCGCACGGCGCGTCGCACAGCGCGCCGCACAGCGCGCCGCACACAATGCAATGCAATGTAACCAAGGGGGTATATTCAACACGCAAGTGCGCGACTTCATGGAAGTGTGTATTCCACTGCCCAACAGCACGAGACAGACGACAGCTGCGCGTCAGCTGGCACTGGCAGTTACATGCGCAAGGCTCAGTGGGCAAACGCACGTCGTGCATGTCGGCAGCCGCTGCGGTGTCTCTGCCAACCGGGATAGGTTATGTGTGTTTACGTATTTAAATCAATACATTCGAAGAGCGCATAAATAAGAGCGAAAATCATGCCCGCGTCGTGCATGCATGCACCGGCACATGCGACAGCAAGGCAGGCAGGTCCCTGCCCGCGCTGGAAGTTGCCAGCTGCTGCTGGTGATGGGGTGGGATAGAGTGCATGATTTCATGAGTGGTGATGATGTCATGGGTGAAACATCCTACAAATGCATGATCGGTGGTGAGGTCAGAGGAAGGACAGACAACTACATTGTTTGATTGGTGATGGTTGCATGGGAGCGAAGAGGTACGGTTACTTTAGTACGGATGGGGAGGTGGGGGAGAGGGTAAGGTTCACACCGAGCAGTAAATGTGATCTAGTTATACTCTGTTGGGAAAGGGGTGCTCCTGACGGGGCTTACGGGTACGGCATTGGGCGCCCTAGGCAGACCAACGGCCCATTCGGCAGCTGCATGGGGCCTGCAGCGCGGCCGGCAGATTTGGATCTGATGGGTGGACGCCATGGTAGGACAGGGCTACCGAGTGGTAGGATGCCGAGCGGGGAGAAAGGACAGGAAGGTTGCGCCCTTGGCCGTGGGTTGAGGTGACCGGCGGAGGTGTGGCCCCCCTGCCGAGAGGGGAGGCTCACATTGGTGACATGCCCCCTCCCACACACGCTCTGGAGCCACCATGCCCCTGAGTGGATTCAGCCGCAACACCTCGCCGGTCCTTATGGGGGCAGGGACACACAGATTGCGCTCCTGCACAGGGCATCACGCCGCCAAGAAGAGGCAAGGGGGCGGGGCCGCGGGGTCTCAAGTAAGGGTGGCGCTCACCAGCGGGCAGCTGTGAACATGTTACAGTCAGCAGCAGCCACGTGTCCACCCCGCAAGTGCTATTGGAATCAGATTTGGAGCACGCCCCCCCGTGCCCCGCCAGCTCGGGTACCCCGGCCTGCAAGCCAGGCCAACACACCAGTGGGCCATCCCCCAGATGGTGGTGCAGCCAGCCATGCCCAGCATGCTGCCTGACTGCTGCCTGCAGGCAGCACGCCCCTACTCACGGGTCTTGTGCATACTGGGGCTTGCAGAAGCACTGCGCTGCGCTGCACATTGCGACGTACGTAGAGTTGCACCTAGGGCCGCCGCTCGTGGCATTGTAACAGTTAGCGCAGCCTACGGTTGGGCCGGGGTAGCTGCAGCAGGGGTGCAGGCAGGTGGGATTTGAGCGCGCTGCGGCACTGGCCGACTGCTGCTGGGGCAGCCGGTGACAGGCTGCATGCGCAAGCCAGCTGGCCCTGCCGCCATCCACCGCACGCACCCACCACTCGGCACATCAGTGCTGTGTTTCTGAGCTCTGATGCCAAACCCCAACGAAATGGAGGGAGCTCACGTGCCGTCCGTGCACTGAGATGGGGCATCCGCGGGGCAGGCGGTGTAGCCAGGCCTGCCCGCCTTCTCCTCCCACTCCGCGGGATCTGCAGCAGCAGCAGCGGCAGAAGCAGCAGCGGCATCGGCATGCATGGTTGAGGGGGAACTGACACTTCCGTTTGCATGCGGGACAGGCTGGGATGCCCCAGCACCAAGCTTCTCGGGTGCCCTGTCACAACGCATGCTCATACCTGCGGTGTAGCTGCAAGTGGCGATGTAGGCGGAGAGCTGGGCCCGCATGGCTGCCAGGTCGGCGGCCCAGCCCTGCAAGAGAGGCAAGCGCAGCATGACACAGAGGAGGGGCACACAGCTAAGAGCAAGCAGGGAAGGGTGCCCGGGATTGCATTGCATTGCCCAGCAGTCCTCCTGCCTGCTTGCCTGCAAGCTCTGGGCCGCCTGGCAGTTACAACGGCGCGCACACAAGCTGTGCCAGGGTGCGACCCTCCTCTGGGTGGGCCCCTCCTCACCCGCGGGAAGATTTCCGGAAGGGCAAACAGGTCGGTGATGGCCCGCAGATTGTACTTCACGGGCGCCTTCCACCCTGGACAGCGGGGGGCGGCTGGCCTGGGAGTGTGGGCACGCCAGGGTGAGCAGGCACAGGTAGCCAACGCATGCGTGGCTGGCAGAGTCCGCATGTGGGCCGCCACAGTGAGCTGCGGATTGTGCTGCCGATTGGGAACGTTTTGCGTTAACGCCAAGCACCCTCATGCCAGCTCACCTGTTTCCACTGTTGCGGCAAGAAGCCACTCAGTCCACCTCTCACAATTGATGTCTGCAAGGTTTGATCCAGCCCCGTAAGAGGGCAGGCCCACCGTCGGCGGGACGATGCGAATCCCTAGGAGGAAGTCCTGCACACGTGTTGAGGCGAAGGGCTCCTCAGAAGGCGGCAGAACAACCCTGGCGGAAGCATTGATTGATTGCTTGCTTGCTTGCTTGCTTGCTTGCTTGCTTGCTTGCTTGCTTGCTTGCTTGCTTGCTTGCTTGCTTGCTTGC
>JAPTJF010000481.1:0-46166 GCA_029339195.1 Micractinium sp. NFX-FRZ | reverse complement strand
AAATTTTCACCTACGGCTTACATACGCGTAGCTACGGACTAAGGTTGCTATGGCGTAATACGTTGGCCCCAACCCTATGCACCGGTCACGATGACAGAGTGAGGTACCGCAGTACTGCTGCTGACTGGGCGGCGATGGGAAGACGTGGGAGATCTGGGGCAGTGCATTGTCTTAAACACAGGTCTGAGTTTCGCCGCCGTCAGCTGCTCCCGGCTCGGCTGAGTCAGGTGATCTCAACAACTCAAAGGCAGGTGGGCGAGGGGAGGCTGTCCGAGGTGGTGTGCGGTTGTCCAAGGGCTGCCTCCACTGCTCTGGATCCCGTCTGCCCTGCCCTGCCTGCCGTCAGCCTTGGTGTGCCCACAGGCTGGCGCCCCTGCTCTGAGGCAGCCGGGCTCCACAGCAGGGGTGTGGCTCGCTCACAGCCTCCCTTGGATGGGGACGTTCTCGGTGGTACCTTCAGTACCTTCCTCCTCAGCTCCCTCCATAATGCATCCTGTTGTATCCTGATGCATCCTGTTGTATCCTCTCCCCGACCCTTTCCCCCCGGTGCAGCAACTCGGGACAGGATGGCCTCCCGCCGCGGCACCCCCGCAGCCATGGCGCTGCTCCTGCTGCTCGCCAGTGGCGCGTCGCTCGCCGCCGCGCGCATGCTGCCCAGCAGGCGCCCCCCTGCCCCGACTACACCGCCAGCGGCACCGCCAGCGGCACCGCCGGCTAATGCGGCTACTGCGGTCCCCAGGACACCACCCAGTTTGTGTGCCACGTGGCAGGTGACTGTGTGTCGCCTGCTACGGGCGAACAGATTGGCGGCTGTGCTGGCTACACCGACCTGCCAGTGACCCCGGGCCAGTGCCCTCCTGCCATCCAGGGCGCGTCAACCTTTTATTATCTGAAAGGCACCAGCCCCACCCCCGTTGCCGGCCCCTGCTAAAGGGCACCGCCGGCCTTGCCATTGCTGCTGGCTGGCTGCACAGTCGAGCCGCTTGAGAGTGCACGCATAATGTTAACCTGCCCTGCATACTGCTTGCATCTGTGCCAAGACCGGTGGTACCAGGGGTGTTGTTACTCCCCTCCTAGCCTCTGCCCTCGCCCAGATGGCTTCTGACATCCCCATGACCCCGCCCCTGCCTGCTGCAGCGCCCCAGCCATGCGCTTGTATGCTCCCATGCCTACCTGCCTGTACCAGCCAAAGTACGCTTGGCTATGTCTCATGCCTGGCTGGCTAGTAGTGCTAGTACACTAGTGCCATACAACCGTTTTGTGGCCAGCCTAGGCACCATAACTTTGCATGCCCAACTGATGTGTCAAGCACATTCTCAGTGGCCGTCTGGCTTGGTCCTTATGGAGCGAAGGGTCGTTACAGAGCAAAGCAAAGAGTGGATGCACCGCACGGATACCTGGACTTCGCCAGGGGTCGGCTTAGGGCACCGCACCGACGTTGATAAGAACAGAGAATCTCGCTGTCCTGGGAATGATGGGCGTGCCAGAGAGCGGATAGGTACCGCACCAGGCCTGCATGGCAAGCGCAGCAGGCGCAGCAGGCACAGCGGGCTCAGGCCGGCGGCGGCCGACGGGTGTAGTCCAGCTGGACAGGCTGCAGCTGTTACCCTTGCTGGAGGAGTAAAAAGTCGTGGAACAGGGTGTTGATGGGATCAAAGCAGCAATCAGTCCATGACAGTAGCCCAATCCCGGAGCGGGGGCAGGCAGGCAGCCACGGAGGCAGGTGAGACACCCGGGGCCGGTGCCAGGGGGGCCACCGGGGGTGTCGGAGAGTTTGGGTGGCGGGCGCATGTGCCCCAAACTTTCCAAGGGCACACCAACCGACATTCCAACGAGGACAAAGGTTGCTTGACGTGCTTAGTGTGATGTAATCGCCGTCTGCATTGTTAAGCCCGGTTGCATGAGCAAGTGACCTGCGGCCAGTGGCGGTGCGCCCCCCGTTGCGCCAGCGCCGCCGCCGCCGCCTCTGTCCTGGTCTGCACTGCTTGCTCCTGGTCTGCTGGCTACCGGCTGTTTATGTATGCATTGTGTTTGTTCCGCTTCTATTTCGGTGCGTTGGGTTGGGCGGTGGAAGAGAGTCCTGCTCCTTTTGCCACCTCAGCACCCCCATTTCAGCTGCTAGGTTTGTGAGGTGTGATCAGCCCGTCAAACCTAGTGCCGATCAGAGATCACCTGTCGACATGGCGTGCGCTGCAGGCCTGTCCGCATCAACGGCCTGTCGGGCGCCCGCAGCACTGGCAGTAGCGCGCCCACGCCCCTCGCTGTTCCTGGGGCAGGTGGTGCGCGGTGGCCCGTGCTTAGTGGCGGCGGCGACAGGGCTGCGCCTGCTGCTGGTGCCACACCGCCGCCGCCTGCCAAGCAAGCGGCCAACGGGACCAGGTCTGTGGGTTGCTGGGCCGGGGCAGCTCACTCCCCAACCATCACCCTTCGTAATATGCTCCCGTCACAACCCAAAGCCAGCCCACCTGCTCTTTAACACCCCCTTGCCGCTGCCTCTGCAGTGCACGTGCAGGCGCTGGCGGTGGGGTGGGTGGCGGCGGGGGCGGCAGCGGCGGGGCTGCTGCTGGGCCTCCTCATTGCAAAGGCCGCGCAGACCTACTTTAAGAAAGAGTTTGACCCCACCCGGATCTCCACTGAAAACGCCAAGCTGCGCAGCAAGGTGGGTGCTGGTTGTTGCCCTGGGGCGGGCAGCAGGCAGGCGGCCAGGCGGGTGCTGGCTGCCTTGTGGGTGCTGGCAGCGTTAACGTTGCCTGGCGCCGCTCGCCGCTCGCCAACATTGCCTCCCGCCCCCTCCTCCTGCACCCTGGAATTCAAATTATCAACTACAGGTGGAGGAGCTGCAGCAGATGGTGCTTTCGTTCGAGCCCATGGCGTACAAGCGCATGCGCCTGCGGTTCACCAAGGCAAGCTTTGGGGGGCGACAGCCTGCGACAGCTCCCCGCCCTGCCCTGCCCCAGCAGTGCTCACCGCGCGCGCCGGGCAGCCCATATGCCAACCTTCCTTATAGGGTTTAACCCTATTTTTCTTTCTGCTTGTTACACAATGAGCAGCCATTCTGGGGTGGATCAGGGGAGTTGGTTGCGTGACAGAAGCTTGTGTGTGAGGCTGCCCTCGCCTCCCCGCCTCACATGTGCTCAGCCGCTGCTGCCGTTGTTCAACAAGGCGGTCATCCCGAGTTTGGTGGACGAGCTGCTCAGCCGCTGCTGCTGTGCGTGCTGCCCCTGCTGATGCCTGCTGTGCATGCTGTGCGTGCCGTGCCTGCTGACACCCCCTCATGCAGGGCATCAACAAATCCGTCATCCTGAGTTTGGTGGACGAGCTGCTGAGCCGCAAGGAGGTCAACATTTGGTGGATCCCCGACTCCATTGAGCGCATCTTCTATTTCAATGTCATCAGCCTGCTGCTCAGCGTGATGGACGAAATGGTGGAGGGAGTGAGCATGAACGTGGCGGGGGTGAGTGGAAGCACACGTGGGCATTCACAACTGAAAAGCTGGAGTGGTGTGGGGCTTATTGTGGCCGTTAGGGTAGGGTTTAGGGGTTTAGGCTATTTATTGACCACCCGGTGCTGCTGCTGCTGCTGCCGCTGCCGCTGCTGTTGCTGCTGCCGCTGCTGCTGCTGCTGTCAACAGGCAACGCACCACTTTTTTTTGTCATCTCCACCTCCCCTCGCAGTTCTGCCTGCCTCCCTGCCTGCCTGCAGGATACCGTGAAGCTGCAGCTGGCGCACCCGGACCTGGAGATGGAGGGTCGCCCCCTGTTACTTACTGCTGTTACTTGCTCTGTTTGCTGACAACCCACTCTCTTTTGCCCTCCTCCCTGCCCGCCTGCAGCACAACGTGAAGCTGCAGCTGACCTATCTGGACCTGGAGACAGATGACCCAGCCGGCAAGCAGCAGGAGCAGGGCAAGGGAGTGGCTGGCGTGCTGCAGCCCGCAACGTGACCGGCACCCACGTGACCGGCCCTGGATGCAAGCCTGCGTTCCAGGTGCTCACGCCCACACCCCTGCTCCGCTTGACCATAAGAAGATGACAACGAAGAATATTACGGACTTGGGCGTGGGCTGACTCTGAGGCAACCAGCAATGAAAACCTGTCCCTCCCTCTGACCAACAGAAGCGAAATTGCATATGTAAGCTGATGTGCGTGCGAATTAAAGTTAAAAGTGCGGAACAGGTGCAAAGCAAGCTAACCTGAAGCAAGCCCTCATGACCTGAAGCAAGCCCTCATGAGTGCATGCCGCCCTCGTGCATGTATGCCAAATGTGCGCAGCCTGCTGGCAGCGTGGGCGGTGGCCTCCCAGCCCGCCCCTTCCACCGCCTGTCCCATCCGGCAAACGCCACCTTGGTGCTTGTCTCGTGCCGTGATGAGCCCGTCACGCAGGGACTCAGACCCTCAGTGCTCAGTAAGATGGCTATCAAATAAGGGCAGGCGGCGGCGGCGCACGTGGGGGCATGCCGCCGGTCCTGCCTGCCCTGCTCCAATTGTTGGTACACCAGGCCTCTAAAATGTAGCGGCACGTCCAAATAGATGACGCCAGGCTCCCCGGCTTGCATGTCGCTCACCATTTCGGCAGTAAAGGCGGCCCTGCTGCGTGCTGTCCTGGTTGGCCTGGCGCTACCGTAGCACGCGCCCGCTGCGCTGCACACTGTTTGACCTCCCAATCACCGCCTTCCACGTGCCGGCGACTCCAGCAGGAAGGCAGCAACCGGAGGACGCCTGAGCAGGTTTGGAGGGATCTGCTCGCTCGCGTTTGACTCGGACCGCGTGCTAAATGATGAGACAGCGGATACAATCCCCATCGACCCGCTTGCAAGCGGGGGGCGAGCCTAAGGCGTCACTCCGGCAAGGGGCGCGGGGCACCACCATGCTCCTCCCGCAGCCTGAGCTGTACTATCGCCGCGTATTGTGGTGCAGGCAGGTGCACACATGCACACCGCAGCGTGCTTGCTGCTGGCAGCGCTGCTGGTGGCGGCGCAGGCGGCGCCAGATGGCAGGTGCGTGGCGGGCAGTCCTGCACCCAGCAGTCCCCTCTTGTTGTGGCTCCCCACTCAGGAGGGCACACAGTGTGGACACTATCATGGCGCGCATGCAGCTGTCAACATCTTGCTGTAGGGAATGCGCTGTTCACCAGCTTTCCTGTACACCAGCTTGCACCTCCCTGCCATGTGACGGCAGCGGCGCGGGATACCGCGCTGCCAGGCAGCAGCTGCCTGCTTGCTTGTGGCTGCAGGCTTCCACAGCAGCCCCCCCGGGGATGTAAACCATGCAGGGCACTTATCCGACATGTTTCACGAGCTGCCGCGAGTGGTGCGTTGGCCCGCCTCTACCCACCACACCTGCCCGCTTGGCTCCATCGCCCGCCCCCGTCCCCCACACTGCCCATTCCACCCGCAGGCGGCAGCTGCGCCAGGCAGGGGGCGGAGTGCAGATAGCTATTTCAGGGGGGGAGGTGGCCCGCAGGAACAGGTGGGTCCCTGCTGCTTGCCCTGCCCCGTGTACGCTGGCCATGTCATTATGATGCGTGACTGTCGAAGGTGTGCTCCCAACTGTGACCGTCAGATGTGTGTGCGCCCAGATTCTGCAGCCACAAATTGTGATTGTCGGCTGTGTGCTCCCGCTGCCGCATAAGCTAATGTGTGACTGTCGGATGTGTGTGTTCCCTGCTGCCGCAGGTATCGGTGGAACGGCTCCCTGCGGCAGAGCAGCGGCCCGCTCAAGGGCGACCCCTTCTGCAGCGCCGTCCTAATTAAAACCAATGTGCTGCTCACCTCGGCATCGTGCGTGGCGGGCGCCGACCTCGGACTGCCTCCGCTGCCCGCCAACGCTTTCCTCTTCCCAGACGTGAGCCACCCGGTCGTGCCCACCTAGAGTTTGCCTTTGAATCAAACTTTGCCCTCCGCTCCCCACTGGCCTAAGCACTGGGGAGTGCTTGGCAGTGTGGGCACTGGAGCTCAGTGGCTGTGCGGGAAAGCAGCGCGCGATGCCAGCGCAGCAGAGCGCGGCAATGCATGGCGGCAGGCGGGCAAGAGGCGCGCACGTGCTGGCACCGGCACAGCAGGAGGAGAGGTCAGGCAGGGCTCCTGCCCACGCCTGCAGTCCTGCCCGGTGGATGGGGAGTGCTGCCCGGCATGAAGCGGCTGCTTGTTGGAGCACCAAACAACTCACCGGCTCTCTGCCCTGCTCAGCCTCTGCCTCTGCCCTGCCGCTGCCCCGCCCTGCTCTGGCCTCTTCCCCTGCAGGTGCGGCTGGATGCCTGGGAGCGGCGGGGCGGGGAGTATGAATTCCGGAGGGTCAAGGTCAGAGGGGCCTGTGGGTTGGAGGGGTGGGAAGGGACCTGTGGGTTGGAGGGGCGGGAGGGGAGGGGCTGGTGTGCTGGAGGGTGGGGAAGGTAGAGGGCGGGCGGAGCTGTGGGCTGGGGGGTAGTCAGGAGGGGCGGGCGGACCTGTGGGATGAAGGGGCGGACACGGGGAGGGGCAGGAGGCGTCAGGAGAAGGTGGCGGGGTGCGGGGCTTATGAATTGGCCGGGGTGCTGGGCGAGGGTATGGGAGGGTGTAGCGCAGAGCCGTTCGAGGCAGCAGCAGTATGAGGCGTCCGGCAATGCCCAGGCTCCACCGCTGCCCACCCTTAGAGCCAAACAGCCCCCCTCGTTCCCTGGATGCACACCACACTGCTCCCTCTTATAACCTCCCCCCTGCCCTGCCTGCAGTCCACCATCGTTCACGGCAAGTGGAAGGACGGGGAGCTGGGGAACGACATTGCCCTGCTGCAGCTGGACGTGCTCACACGCCTGCCCTTCATCCAGCTTCCCCCAGGTCAGGCCTGCCCTGAATCGAGTGTATAAGATTTCAGTGTTGTTGCATGCCAGGCTGGCGAGGGGCAGCCGCGTCTTGCCTTGCTCCGGGGTTAGGCACACCCAGAGAGGCCGGAGGGCTAGGCGGGCAGGCAGTTTGGGAGGAGGAAGAGGAGGCGTTACTATGCCCGCCTGCATTCCGCTGCTGCTGATGTTGCTGGTGCTGTGAGTTCACTGCCGCTGGTGCTGCGGTGCTGCTGCCAACCGCGGCGCTGCCGGCGCCGCTGCTGTGGCTATGCTGCCAGTAGTCCCAGCAGCAGCCAGGCTGCCAACTGCCACATCTGCCGCTGCCCTGCCTTGGGTACTGGCGCTCCCATCCATGCCTGCCCCCCCCTCCTCATGTCACCTGCATGCATGTCCCTTGTGCTGCAGCCCGGCCCAGCCCCGCGGTCCCGGTCAGCACGAATCTCACTGTCCTGGGCTGGGGCGACTGGGGGCGACCGGGGCTGCCACGGTACCTGCAGGAGGTGTGCCTCCTCGTCTTCTGCCTGCTTGCTTGCACGCATGCACATGACTGGCTGCTCCTATTTGCGTGCTTGTTCCGTGCCACCCGTCCATACCCTTGCTTGCCGCCCGCCCTGCCACCCCATCGCCCGCCTCAGCACTTGCCTGCCCTGCTCACCCCACCCCTGCTTCTCTGGCCCCCCGCCCCACCTCCACCTCCCCCCTCGCCGCCTGCCTTGCTGTCGCCTGCCGTTACTCCACCTGGCCGCTGTGCCTGCCCGCCCACTTAACAACCACCTCGCTCGCCCCCCGCCCGCCCGCCTGTCGCCAGGTCACCATGCCCCTCACCCGACAGGCTCAGTGCAAGCAGGTGTACCCCGAGTTCAAAGTGTGGCACAACAGGCAGTGCATCTGCGCAGGTGGGTGGGTGGGTGGGGTGGGCAGGGGTGCGACTGGGGCGGGAGGAGTTGGCAGCGAGGGACATGCTGCATGATGGATGGGCGGCAGGGCTTTATCTGTTAGGGCTTTATCTTGGTGGCACGCCATAACGGGCAGTGCATCTGCGCAGGTGCGTGGGTGGGGTGGGGCAGGGGCGCCAGTGGAGGCGGAGGCTTGCCCCGGCTTCTTGCCCCGGCTTCTGGCGTGGGACAGGGGTGCCACTGGGGGCTGGGCTAGTAGGGTTTATCTTGGTGGCATGCCATGACGGGCGGTGCATCTGTTCGGGTGCGTGGGTGAAACAGGCGCCACTGTCGCCTAGGCTGGTGGGGTTTACATGAAAGGCACGCCAGAAGCTGGGGCAAGAAGCCGGGGCAAGCCTCTGCTCCTGCTGCCATTCAGGCCAGTGCAGCTGCCTCAAAGGCAGGCACCAGCCAGTTACCCGCTCATCCCAGCCTGTGCCCCCTGGACGCCGCTCCCCACCCACCCGCCCCCCTGCAGGCAACGGCCGCTCCAAGGCGGGGCTGTGCAGCGGCGACTTTGGTGGCCCGCTCTTCCGCAAGGGCAAGACCGCGTCGCAGGACCTGCTGGTCGGAATCAGCTCGTTCAACGGCTTCAAGGGCTGCGGCGGCCGCGAGCCAAGTGAGTGCCTCCCTGCCTCCCTGCCCCCCTGACAGCCCCGCCCCTTACATCCAATCAATCAAGTCAATCAATCCCACCACATCCAGGGTCCCTCCCCGCCTGCCCGCCTGCCCGTCCTCCTGCTTACGCGCCCCGCCTGCCTGCCCGCCTGCCCCACCTGCCGCCCACTTTGCCCTCCGGTCAGCCCGCATCGCCTCCACAGCCCCCTCTTTCACTCCCTGCCTGCTTACCCACGCGCGCAGGCGGCTTTGTGAACGTGGCCGAATACCGCAACTGGATCACCGGCGGCATCAACGTCTTCTTCCGGAACGCCACCGTCACCGCCGACTACAAGCTGCACAAGAACCCGCGCTACTATGCCGAAAATCCGGGAGCCCTCTGAGGCGGGCATGAGCATGAGCAGGAGGGGAAGCCCTGCTGCCGTGGGACGAGAGGGAGCTCTCGAGAGGCTTGACCCAGCTGGCGCCAGCTGTGCAGCCACTTGGACGACAGCCCTGCAGTGCTGGGCAACCGCCAAAGCAGTGCTGCATGACAGCCACAGCAGTGCTGCGTGGCAGCCACTGCAGTGCTGGGCAACCGCCACAGCAGTGCTGCATACAGCTGGAGCAGTGCTGCGTGGCAGCCACTGCAGCGTTGGCTAGCGCGGCGCAGAGCAAAGCAGAGGCCCAACTCCACACCCCCCATCACATGAACTGAACTGGCGGGAGCGCCAATGCGCGACTGCATGGGCAGGCGGCAGAGGGCGGAGGGGGAGGCGGGGCTGCCTGCCGCCTGTGGCACAGTCGTTATCGTGTGCTGCGGCAAGCCTCCTCTCCTGCCTTCTCGCCTTGCCCCGCCTGCCCACTACGTCACTCATCACATAACACCACTTCCTCCCTGCTTTCACAGGCCTCACTTCCTACCTGCCCACTGCCCTCCTCCTTTTGCACATTCCGCACCCCCGTCCACACGCTGTCACCGTCAAAAGCAACACACACTCTGCCACTGTCAAATGCAACACACACTCTGCCACTGTCAAATGCAACACACACTCTGCCACTGTCAAACCCACACCCTCGAGTCTGAAGAAAGTTATGGCCAGGCTGCAGCACACCCAGCAACACTCCCATGCCAGGGTGCAGCAGCTTTGAACGCCAGGGGCACAGGGAGTCCGAGAGCCCCACACATGCTTCACACATCTGCCTTGGCCCACCAGCAGCTCTCCAGAGCATCACCCAGCAAACTGCCAAACGCACCAAGTGTACTCCACAGGGCCGCAGTGTGCACTGTTGCGGGCAGCAAGTCTGCGTCAGCTGGGGTTGGCGCAGCCGGATGTGCCGCCTACTTGTCACCGCCCTGGGCCAGGCGTGGCCAACTCAAGGCCAGCCGTCGCCTGGGGGCAGATGCATCCCTAATTTGCCTCCCCATGTCAACATGACAAATGTCTCATGCCAGTGGCTGCTGGGCTGTCACTCGGCAGGCAGCAGATGTTTTTTCTTGCCCTACACCACCCCCGCCTGCATGTCTGCCCACCTGCCTGCATAAGCCGGATGCCACACCACCCCAGCTGCCTTGACCTGGGCTCAGCCTTGCTCTACAGGCATGCACCTCACTCACCCTTGCTGCATGCACCTCATCAGGCGGCATTCTATTCTGCCCCCTCGCTCACCATCGCTGCCTGGCCCCTGTTAGGCGCCCTGTTCTGCTGCGCCCTGTTCTGCTGCCCCCTTGCTCGGCGACTAAGCGTTACACATGCCCGGCTGCCGCGGGCGCGGGCATGCGCGAGGGGTGGGTAGTGTGGAGAGCAGGGGGAGGCGGCGCGCCGACGCTCGAGCGCCTTCACGCCGGCACGAGCGCCCCCTGCCCGCCGGCTGCTGCTGCTGCTGCGGGTGCCGCAGCGCGCTGGCCGGTCCGCCGACGTGTGCACGCCATGCGGGCCCAGCCGCGCAAGCTCAAGCCCAGCTGTCCAGCTCAAGCCTAGCCCTTAAGCTCGAGCTTCGCTCAGCTGTGAAGCTGTGCGGAAGCTGTGCGGAAGCTGCGCTGTAGCTGCTTACTGCTGCTCCTGCACGGGGAACTCAAAGGCCACATCCTGGCCGGTGAGCTTCTTGTACACGCCAGAGAAGGTCTCGGTCTTGTACTCTGCACAGGCGGAAAGGAGGGGGAGGGGGGACAGGGGGATCAAGAAGGGTCAGCAGGCCTGAGGGTGGCAAGCGCGGGCACGGCACGCCGCAGCGCAGCACGGCACCCCCAGCGGGGCTGCGGTTCCTTGGGGGTCCGGCAGCACAGCAGCAGCGTGGTGCAGCGTGGCATGCACAGCACGGCGCGACACGGCGCGGCGCAGCGTGGCGCAGCGTGACTCACCGGCGGAGTTGCGGTCCTTGGGGTCCAGCAGCACCTTGAGCACCTTGGAGCCGTCGAGCCTGAGGGGAGGGGAGGGGAGAGAGGGGGCGGGGCAGAGGGGTGTGAGGAGGGGATTGGGGAGAGGAGGGGAGAGAGAAGTGCGGGGGCGGGTCGTGACGAGGGGTCAGCATGCGCGCACGCCAGATGCCACGTTCACAACCAGGGCGAGCCTCGGCGTGGCGGCCCGCGCTTAACGGTGCCGGAAAGCCGCCCCGCGCTGTGGGCCCATGCTACGTGTATATGCGTCATGCTGTGCTGCGTCATGATGTGCTGCACAATGCCATGCCCTGCACGGTGCCGTGCTGCGCCGCGACGCGCTCACCGGTAGCGGATGCGCTTGCCCACGATCTCGGTGGGGTACACCAGGTCATCGAGGTACGCCTCGTGCACCTGCACACACACACACACATGGGAAGGCAGCACCAACAACAAGTTAGAAAAACTTGGTGAAGTGTGACGTAAGAAGGCGCAGTACAGCAGGGTCGTCGAGGTACGCCTCGTGCACCTGCGCATTGAGAGTAACAACACGAGAACGCTTCTAGAGGGGTGGCTGTGGTGTGTACAAGGCCGCGTGACGGGTCGCTTCATGGCTGCCAGCCGCCGGCAGGACGACGCGAGCGGCGGCAGGCTGTAGGCAGCAGGCGTGCCCTTCTGGCGCAAATTGGATGGCAATGTGGGTGCGCGTGCTGCAGCCTTCAATAACAATAGCATTGAATCGGCTGCTTGTTCAGGACGCAGTGGTACAAAACTTACGGAGGTCAGGGTCCGGGTGCGGGGGCGCTCGGTGTGGCGGCTGTGCTTGGCGGGCGGCATGATGCGGCGCACGCCCACAATCACAACATCCTTGCCTGCAGCAGGGCGGTGGAAGACAGGAGGGCACACATGAGTTTCCACGCAGCAGCAGCAAGACAGGGAAATAGGGCCACAAGGTTTGGGCCCCCTGTCCCACCAGCCCTTTTAACAGGGCACGGCTGCGAGGGTGGAGGTGATGACGGCATGCTGCAGCAGCTCCGCTGAGCATGCCAAACCGCCCGCTGCAGCTGTTACGGTGCACCTCGTCCCGCCGCTGCCTGCTGCTGCTGTGTGCAGCACGCGCTGCTGCTGCCTGCTGCCCGTGCGAGCCAGCGACGGCCACATGCCCACTCCGCCTGCAGCTGCAGGCTGCGCAGAGACTCATGCTGGCCGCCACAGCCATCGACTCTGACGCTGCTGTGCGCGCCATGCCAGCAGGGCTACCAGCAGCTGCCGGCTGCCACGCTGCGCTGCCACAACCACGATGCGAGGCCGGCCCGCCATGCTGGGCATGCTGCGCCAGCTCGGTGCCGCCCATGCACCAGCCGCCTCGACGGCTCCGCTGCACCATGCTGCCGGGGCCTCGACACATGCCTGCCGTGCCATGCACGCCTGCTGCTCCCAAGCGTGCTCCACGCGCCACGGCAATCTGCTGCGCCCCCCTCTCCCGCTGCAGGCACACCGCCAAGCAGCCAGCGCCCGACTCCCCTCCCTCCTTTACCCCCCCCCCCGGCCCGCCCAGGCTGAACTTCTTCTCAAGCTCGCGGACTCAACACCCCCCCTCCCCCCTCCGTCCACACTGCACCCGGCCCGCCCAGGCTCTCACCGCTGAACTTCTTCTCAAGCTCGCGGACCAGGCGCTGCTGGATCTTGTGGTAAGACTTGAGCAGGCGGTAGGGCACGCGCACCAGGATGGCCTTGCGGGAAGCAGAGATGTCAATCTCCTGCGGGGCGGTAAGGCGCAGGTGGGGGAAAGAAGGGAGTGAGGAAAGGCAAGAGAAGGGGGTTGGCACTTGCTTTTGACGCAGGAGGCGGAGGTGCCAATCTCCTGCGAGCCGTTGAGGGGCGGGTGGGGCAACACAGCACGGCGAGAGGCTTACTGTACTGCACTGCTTCCACCCCCCACACCTTCGCGCCGGCAATCCACAGGGCGCCCCCACTCTTCCACCCCGAATGGCAGCATGGCCAGAAACAGTGTATCGTTCTCCGCCCGCACACCTGCGCGCCGGCAATCCACAGGTCGCGCAGGTCGCCCTTGAGCTCTGCGTTGGTCGCCTCCAGGTCAAACAGGGCCTGCAGAAGAAAAAAAAAGGGCACAGCAACATATGAATCAGCAACATGAAAAGGTCGGACTTTGTTGGATTGAGATGCAGGCACACAGATCCTGCGACTGGAGAACGGACACGCTGGATGAGCAACAGACGTGGGCTGAGAGGCACAGCCGTGCACATCGACTTGAGCAACGACACGTATCCCACAGGCTGGGCTGCTGCGGCTCCAAACCGGCCCCCGCCATGCGCGGGCGGCAGTCTCCCTGAAGCTGCCTGCGGCCAGCGGTATTGCCTGCCCACGCCCCTCCAGGCTGCAATGCTGTCTGGCCAACAATGTGCCGCTGCCGGCAGCAGAGTGGCTGCAAGTTGCCCCAGTAACAGGCTTGCCACGAGTGAGGCTGCTTCGCCGGCACGTGGCGAGCACCGCAATGTGTCCCGTGCGCGGCAATGTGCCAGCTGAAGGGTTTCGGCTGCCCAGCTGCAATCCTGCGATTGCCTGCTGCGATGTGCCAGCGCCGCTGCCAGGCTCTGCTGCTCCCTGTATTCGCCACATGTGTAAGCCTGCTGCAGTGGCGCACGCTGTGCCGTGCACCGCCACCTCCCGCGTGCTGCGAGCGAGAGGTTGTGCGGCTGCGCCAGCCATCCCCTTGCTGCTGCGGCGCCAAGCCATGCCTGCTGCGCAATGTGCCACTGCTGCTTCTGCTGCTGCTGCCTGCAGAACGGCTGTGTGCCCTTGCCGGGTGGTCGGCCGCCCGCCTCCTGCCCGCTGCCAGCATGCTGCCCCCCCTCCGGCGCCCCAGCGCGGCCCTGGCGTCGTCGCACCTGAGCCACCTGCTCCTCCAGCTCCGTGGGCTCGGCGCCCGCCTCCTTGAGGATCTTCTTGCGAGCCGTGAACATGGCGGCTCACGGGGTGGCAGGAGCGCTGCATGGGGCGAGGGGACGGCACCGAGTTGCATGTCTGAGCCCACCGGCCCATCCAGGCTGCCCACAGGGCCCGCCGCCCCAGCCCGGCCATGCCAAATGCGCCGATGCTGCTCCCACAGCTCCACCGGTGTCTCACCTTCCTTCCAAAGAGGCCTTCGGCGTCCCTGGCTGCCGCCAACACCCCCCGCCTCCAGCACGGCGTCCTGCTCGGCATGCTCCGCTGGCCTGGGTATAGAGGGAGCCGGGTTTCAAAGCGCATGTTGACTCTGCCCTCCTACTGCGCGGCCCCATTGCGAGTGCATTTTTTGTCGGGGCCTGCTCAGCGGAGACAGACCCCTGCCGAGGCCGGACTGCCGATCACCGCGCGCGCTGTTGCACAGTGGCTGTTGCCCGGCACTATCAACGCCGCCGGGCCGGCGCCTCGACACCGTTTCCCACCTTATCAGCGCTGCGCCAGCGGCCACCGTTGCCGCCGCCGCCGCCACTGCCGCCACTGCCGCCGCCGCCAGGAGGCCGCCAGCAGCTCGTGGGCCGGTGAGGCAGCAGTAGCAGCCGGGCGCCATGGGCAAGAAGCGGCACCAGAAGGACCGCGCCTACCTGACAGCCACAGAGTGGCGGGAGGAGCATGGCGGGTGCGTGCACCGGGCGGGCGCCGGCGGGAAGGCGCTGGGCCGTCTCGCTTCTGCCGCCTGCCTCCCGCTGTGTCTGCGTCTGGCAGCACTGCTTGGCTGTTGCGCCACCCTGGACTGCCTGTGCAGCTGCCCAAGCCTGCTGCAGTGTACAGGAAACCCACACTAACGCAGGCTGCAGCGAATTCATCTGCCGCCACATGTGCGACTTGCCTGCCTGCCTCACGGCTGCCTGCCCGCTGGTCCGCCTGCCCGCCCACCCTTGCTTGCCCGCCTGCAGATTCAAGGGTGACCGGCGGGGTCCCACCTTCAAGCGGCTGCCCTTCACGCACTGCGCCATCTCCTTCCAGCCCTTTGAGGACGCGGTGAGCTGGTGGGGTGCTGAGCTGGCGGTGGCAAGCTCACTTGGCTGGCTGGGTTGGCGTGGGCTCAGTTGGGCTCAGTTGCGGGCAGGCTGAGTTGGCAGCTGCCAACAGCGATGCTTCCATCTGGCCACCTCCGCTGTGCATTTGCCGACACATGCACCTGCCCGTCCGTTCGCTGGCCGCCAGGCCTGCGCCGCTGCTGATGCCTGCTGGGACACAGGCTGCACCCAAAGCAATGTACCAACACAGCGTCCGCACTCTACCAACACAGCGTGCCAGTTTGATTTGCTCCTCCCATTCCTCCCTTTGTTGCCCAGGTGTGCACCGCCGACGGCACGTGCATGGACATTGTGAATGCCGTGCCCTACATCCAGAAATTCCACAAGCACCCGGTCTCCGGGGCGCCGCTGGAGCTGAAGGATCTCATCAGGTGGGCTGGAGGGGTGCTGCGTTTTGGAGGGGTGCGTTCTGCAGGGGTGCGTTCTGGAGGGGTGCGTTATGGGAGGAGGGCCCTTTGGTGGAGTTCAGGGCGAGGCGGTGCCGTGCCGGTGGGCTTGAGGGGTGGGAGGAGAGGGAGAGGCCCTACGTCCACAGGTTCCTCAAGCACCTGATCGCTGGGGCTCAGCCGGAGCTACAAGCACCCCATCGGGTGGGCTGAAGAGGCGAGGGTGTGGGAGGGGGGTTGCCCATCAACACCCCGGTCACTCTTCCTCTCTTCTGCACATGCACACCCTCACACGACGTTGCTCACCCTTCCCACGCCCCCCTGCAGGCTGAACTTTCACAAGAATGCAGACGGCGAGTACCACTGCCCCGTGCTCAACAAGGTGCCGTGGGGTGGTGGGGCAGTGCAGGGTGGGGCCGGCTGTGCGGCAGCGGCGCACACGCTGGGTGGTGGTGTAGTGGGTGGGCAGCGATGGGCTTGGGGAGTGCCTGGCTAGCTGAACGAGGCGTGGGGATGCATGGGTGTAGGGCGCCTGCTCTCCAAACTAAGGCTGGGGGCAGGGCAGGGTAGGGAAGGGCAGGCCGGTGGACGTTGAGCAGCAGCTGCCCTGCACTCCGCCTCTCCCCAACCCTCCCCCCTCTCACCCCCGCCCCCCCACCCCCCCACACCCATGCAACCCCTCATCTCGTCCCAGGTGTTCACGGAGCACACGCACATTGTGGCGGTACGCCCCACCGGCAACGTGTACTGCTGGGAGGCCGTGGATGAGCTGTGCCTGAAGCCCAAGAACATGCGCGACCTGCTGACCGGTGAGCCTGCTCGTAGTGAAACCCATCAATAATAATGTAGCAACAACAGGTATCCCAGGGGTTGGGCGGCTGGAAAGGGAGCGGTACGAAAACGTCGAGAACAAGTGGGGTGCGCGCAGCCGCACACCCCTAACTGCGGTTGCAATCCATCCATGGCTGTCTACACTTCACACTGCAGCAGGCGGGCCCCTCACGTGCAGGGGCGTCATCCAGATGCAGGCCCCCGCTCAACCTCCCATGTACAGCTTTGACTCTTCTCACACCTCCTGCCCCTGCCGCCTCCCCAAATGCCTGCAGATTAGCCCTTCACCCGTAAAGAGCCGTCTCACGCTCACTGCGTGCTCTCTGATCCCTTTTTTGCCCTCCCCTGCTTCTGCAGATGAGCCCTTCACCCGCAAGGACATCATCCAGCTGCAGGACCCGCTCAACCTGGCGGGGCGCAACCTCACCGAGTTCGACCACGTGAAAAAGGGGCTGCACGCCGACGAGGAGGAGCGGGCTGCAGAGGAGGTGGGCGGGGTCGGGTTGCTCACTGGCCTCTTTGGTGGTGTCCCTGTGTGTGTGTGTGTGTGTTTCTGTGTGGAAAAGGGGGCTGCACGCCGGCGAGGAGGAGCGGGCTGCAGAGGAGACGGGCGGATGCTGGCTGGCTGTTAGAGTATGCGGTCGTGTGCCTGTGTGCGTGTGTGGGTGTGTGGTATGGATGGCCGTGCAGTGTGGCGGGTGAGGCAAACCCGGAAAGGGAGGCGGAAGATGGGGTGGGCAGGTGGGCCAGATCGCGGTCGGCATGCTGTGGTCAGCACGGTGTCCCCTTCAGGCTTCTAATGGGCCTTGGCAGGCTGCCACCTGGCTGGGGGCCCCATGTGCCTGCACCTCTGGCCTGCCCTGTACCGCCCACCGTGATGACCCCATGTAATTCATCCCGGCACGCCGCAGTACCACATGTACTGCCTGCAGTGTGACAATGTACTGGCAGACCAATCCCTGAACTGCTGTGCCGCAGGCCGACCCCATGTTCTACATCCGGGGAGCCACGGAAGACACAAAGCGCGCACTGGACGGTGCGCCATGCTGCGCACGCTGCGCTGCACTGCGCTGTGCTATGCCGCCATGCCTTGCTGTGCTACGCGTGCTGTGCTGTGCTGTGCCACGCTGCCCTGCATCGCCAGCCCGGGCCGGCTGTGCATTCCCTGCTGCCTCAAATTGCTGTTCCAGTTCCAGCTGTTGCCTGCCATGTCAGCTGGAGCGCCCCTCCCCCACCCGCCCCACCTCCTTCCCCCACCCCCTGCAGCCCTGGGCAGCAAGGAAGCAGAGGCAGCATTTGCAGCGGGCGGCGGCGGCAAGAAGGCAGAAGCGCAGCTGTTGCTTGCCGAGGCGCAGGCGGCGGCGGCGGCGGCTGCCAAGGGCAAGGCGGCGGGGGGCAAGGGGCAGCCGGCGGCCAAGGCAGCAGCAGCGGCGCCGGGAGCAGCAGCGCCAGCAGCAGGTGGCAGCGATCCGCGGTTACGCTCGGCGCCGCGGCAGGAGCTGAACGTCAGGTGAGGGGGCAGGCTTTTTGTTGTCCGTTCTGTCTGATTATTGTGCAGGCGAGGAGTAGTGGCAGGATTTGAATGCGGCAGGCGAGGCACCCAGCGGTTGGGTGGCATGCAGGCAAGGCCCTCATCATTACAGGAAAGAAATCAAACTTTACTCTAATAGCGTAAATATGTCCCTCATAAGTGGTTTCCATTCCCGCTGCAGCTTCCGGCCGGGCACGTCGACTTGGAACACAGACGAGCCAGGGGCGCCGGGCACAGCCCCCGCCGGCCCCGACGCCGCCAAGAAGGTAGGGGGACTCCACCTGAGCGCCTGCCTGCCTTTCTGCCTGCCTGCCTGCCTGCCTGCCTGCCTTTGTACATGCTGCCTGCCTGCATGCTTGGTTTTTGGAGGCAGGGGTCTGAGACGGCTGCTCACCCGCACCAGGGTCGCTCCTGCAGCCCGGCTGGCCTCTCCTCCCCACCTCGCCTCGCCCCTCCCCCCGCTGCCTGCCCCCCCTGCCTCCCTCCGTCCCCCCTGCCTCCCTCCCTCCCACGGGGGAGGATGTGTCTGCTGGCAGCCCTCTATCCACCTCCTGCCGCCTGGCCCCTCCTGTATCTGCCTCTTACCGCTTCAAACCGCCCCACTGCCCCCTCCTACTCCCCTCCTGCCCCCACCACAGGAGGACCTGTCTGCGGGGCGCAAGGTGCCGCAGCCCTACAGCGTGAAAACCGAGCTGGCTGCCACCACCACGGGTGAGCCTTTCACAGCAGAAAGTGCAATCATATATATTTGACTGAGTTCATGCGAGCTGAAGCCGGGTGTTTGCACAGCAAGCTGGCCATCCTACCCACACCGCCTCACACCTTTTGATCGCATCCCTCCCCTCCCCCTCCCACGCGCCCCCCCCCCCCGCGCCTGCAGGCGCCGCCTCCCGTGCCTTCACCAGCACCGCAATGGCGCCCGCCACACGCAACGAGCGCACGGTGCGGGTGATCCAGCTGGAGCCCAAGACCAAGGGGTGAGCCTGCTTGCCTACACGAACAATGTGGGTTGCGCGTTTACCGCTCTGTTTTGTGTTTGGGGGCCTTCGCACGGTGCGGGCGATCCAGCTGGAGCCTAAGACCAAGGGGTGAGGCGTAGTGTACCATTGTGTGAGGCCATTGTGTCATGATCGCGAGCGGTTGAATGCAGCAGGGCAACCCTGGGAGGGGCTACCTGCCACCGACCCTCTATTTGAGACTGGGTGTTGTGCAGCTGCACGCTTGGCGCGTGTGCTGGGCGGCGCACCGTGTGCACCAAGGAGTGGCAAGGCACATAGAAGGGTGCCTCCGCTCCTGACCCACTCTTGGGGCAGCCTCAACCTGGCCTGCCCCGCCCCTGCTCACCTCCTTTTTTTTCACCGCTCTTCCCTTCCAACCGCGCCGGCAGCTACGCTCGGTTGCACACCTCCCTGGGGCAGCCTGGCCTGCCCCACGCCCCTGCTCACCTCCTTTTCGACACATCTTTGCTGTTCAACCCTGCCTGCAGCTACGTGCGGCTGCACACCTCCCTGGGCGACCTCAACCTCGAGCTCCACTGCGACATCTGCCCCCGCACCTGCGAAAACTTCATGGCACTGGCGGAGAGTGGTGGGCGGGGCGGGGCGGGGCAGGGCTGGTTTGATTTCCGGTGTGTTGCATGGCGCTGGCGGAGAGCGGTAATCGTGGCGAGGCGGGGCTGTGCTGGCTTAAGTTCCAGAGTCTCACGGCCCTGGCGGAGAGCGGTGGGCGGGGCTGGGTTGGTTTCCAGAGTCAACGGAGCACTGGCGGAGAGCGGTGGGTCCATCGGGCCGGCTTGCTTTCCGTTGCGTGACGTGACATTGGCGGGGAGCGGCTGGTGCGTGTGTTCTGTCCTGTGCTTCATGGCCTGTGCTTCATGGCCTGTGCTTCATGGCACTGGCTGCCGGCAAGCGCCGGATGGGGCAGGGTCGCAAGCAGCGGGTTCCAGCGCTCCATGTCCCTCAACGCCTGCGGCCCCACCCCTCGCATGAGCTCTCCGTGTCACCTAATTTCAAACCTTTTGTCTCAACCACCTCTGAACCCTGTGTGTGCCCATTGCCCTCCCCCTTGAGCCTAACGCGTGTGCCCATTGCCCTCCCCGCAGGCTACTACAGCAACACGGTGTTCCACCGCTCCATCAAGAACTTCATGATCCAAGGAGGGGACCCCACGGGCACGGGGCGCGGTGGCGAGAGCGTGTGGGGGGCCAAGTTCAAGGTGCGTGATGGCTTTGCTGTTAGTGTTGGGTTTCACGTTGTGATGTCAACATAAGTTCTGGTTGGGTTGTGGAGGGCGCTGGGAGGCCTGCCTGTGGCACTGTGGTGGGGGTTGTGATGCACAATGACACATTGCGGTTGGGCTGTGGGGGGTGTGGCTGGCAGGCAGGTGGAACTGTGGGCTGTGGGGGTTCTTGCCGGGCGGCGTGTAGCACTGGGGGTTGTGGGGGGCTGCGGCTGGGAGGCGGCTGGGTGGAAATTGCAAGTTCGAGGGTGGGATCGCTGGGCAGGGCGGGTGTGCCACCGATGGTGTGGGTGGGGGCTTGCCAGAGCTGCAGCGGGGTGGACGTTGTGGGGACCGGACGTTGGCCCTCACCTTACGAGCTCAACAGCTGGCTGCCTCTCCCTGCCGTCTTGCTGTCCCATCACCCCCTGCCCGTGCCTGCCTCCCCATCGCACTGGCATCCCCTGCCTCCCCACCGCTTGCCCCTGCACGTCCCCCTGCCTGCCTCTCCCCACACCTCTGCTGCCCTGCGGGGCGAGCTGGCCAGCCGGACGCGTCCCCTGCCTCCAGGCCTTCCCATTGTCCCCTTCGTGTGCTTGACCCCCCTGTCCCTCCCCACTCCCTCCCGCCACCCCCTCCTGGCAGGATGAGCCGTCCAGCCGGCCGCCTCCCTTTGCCTTCCCATCCCCCCTTCCTTAGCTTGTTCCCCCCACGCCCCTCCTCCCCCACACCCACCCGCACACGCCTCTCCCCACCCCACCCTGCCGCCCCGCAGGACGAGCTGGACAGCCGGCTGCTGCACAGCGGGCGCGGCATACTGTCCATGGCCAACAGCGGTGAGGGGTGGGGAGAGGGGCGGGGTACTGGTGGGAGGCCTGGGGGCTGACTGGCGTGGGCAAGGGCGGGCTTATGCTGGAGATGGGGGGGGGAGGGAAGGGGGCGGGCTTTCCATACACGTCGTGAAGCGGGCTTGTTTGGGAGGCTGGGGCCGTGGCACGTGCTGTTCGTGTCAACTACGGGCGCGGCATACTGTCCATGGCCAACAGTTGGGAAAGGGCAGCAGGCTCTTTACCTCACCATCTGTGTCCAGGCACGGACAGCAACGGCTCTCAGTTCATCCTGCTCTGCAAATGGACACACCACGCCTTGGCCTTGCATGCCTTTGACCCTCGTTCTTGACCCCTCACGTTGTGTTTGGCGGCTGCAGGCAAGGACAGCAACGGCTCCCAGTTCTTCCTGCTCTACAAGTCGGCGCACCACCTGGACTACAAGCACACCGTGTTCGGGCGGGTGGTGGGAGGTGAGCGGGCGGGCACTGGCGGGGTGGAGGGTCAAACACACCGGGCACCGTGCGTGAGCCCCTGGAGGCGGGGTGAAGGGCAGCACGAGGGGCCGCTGTGCACAGCGCTGACTACAAAGGGGACACCGAATTGGGAGCCGAGGGGGCACCGGGGGTTGGCAGCCCGAGTGCACACTGACCTCCCTGCAACCCGCCTGCTCCCCTGGCTTACCATCCCCCCTCTCTCTGGTGTGCAGGGTTCGATGTGCTGACAGCAATGGAGAAGGTGCCCACCGACGGCGATGACCGTCCGCAGCAGGCAAGCCGGGGGCCTCCGCGGGCGGGGCAGGGCAGGGCGTGCCGCGCTGGCTGGCTGCCTGGCACAGCAGTGCAGCGTGCGCTGCCATGTACTGTCCACGCCTGGCGGCCTCCCAACCCTCAAGCGCCGCCTCTGTCATGGGCGTGACTGCCCCTCTGCCTCTGTGACGTGGCACGCCTTTTGTTTTTGTGGTCCCATCATTTACAGGACATCAAGATCACGGGGGCCACAGTGTTTGTGAACCCGCACACCCACACCATCCGCACTCAGTATCACCTTGTGATTGATCGCTGCAGGACATCAAGATCACGGGGGCGACGGTGTTTGTGAACCCCTACCGCGAGCTGCTGGAGGAGCAGGCCAAGGAGGCGGAGGCGACGCGCAAGCAGGTGGGCCGGTGGACGGTTTTGTTGTGTGCTGTCGTGGGTTGGGGAAGGAGGGGGTCTAGTAAGGTGGACATGAGGGCTGGACGGTCACCCACTGGGGATGGGCAGCCAGGCGTGCTGAGTAGGCAGACGCAAGCAGATGTATGTGGGCACTGTGTGGGGCTTGGGTGGCTTGTGTGTGTTTTGGGGCGCCGCCGGCGGCGGCGCATAGCGGGCGGGCGCGGGCTCTGGATGCATGCAGGCCTGCTGTCCCTTCACACCCGCCTGCTGCCGGCCCTTCCCAACTGTTTGGGCGGCTGCCCTCTGCCGCCCATCTTGCCTGAGTCACATCCAACATGTCCACTGAATCCAGGCTGAGAAGGAGGCGCAGGGCTTTGCAGCGGATGATGAATTTGGGAGCTGGTGGAGCAACCCAGCAGCAGCAGCAGCAGCAGCCCCCGGCGGTGGCGGCGACGGCAGCGGAGCGGGTGTGGGCAAGTACCTGTCGGCCGCGCCCAAGGTGGCGCCAGGTGGCGCGGCGGCGACAGCGGGAGCGGCAGCGGGGCCGGCGGCTAAGAAGGCCAAGACGGCGGCAAGCAACTATGGCAACTTTGATGCCTGGTGATGTGTCTAACCCCCAACTTTATCATCAGTTAGTTGGATCAGGTAGTGGGAGGCCTCCCGGCCCAGCCTGGCCACCCTCAAGGCCAAGCCTGGTCCTCTTGTCACTCGCCCCAATGTCACAGCCACCCCTGCTGCCTCGCTGCCCCTCCTCTGACTACTGTCTCTCCTCCCTCCCTGTGCCGGCCTTTACACTGCTGCTGCCTCCAGCAGCCTCCCTGCCTGTGCCTGCCTTCGCAGCTGCTGCCGCCGGTGCGCGCCTCCCTCCCTGTGCCTGCTTTTACCGCTGCTGCCGCCGATGTGCGCACATGCGGCTGTGCAGCCTGCCCCTAGCTCGACAGCTGGTGCCCTCCCCATGCCCCCCCGCCTCCCTGCTGCCCCTGTTTTCTGCGCGTTGGTTCACCCGACTTGTATTGACCGACTCACCTACCTCTTTGACTGAACGACCCCACCACTTTGTAACGGCTTGGCATGTGGGCTTTTGAGGGTGGGTGGACCTTGATGCCAGTATCAGTGCCAACCCCCGTCAGACAGTACAATCCACCTGGCTGACAGACCGACCGACCCTACCACTTTGTAATCCTCATGGGCGTTTGGCCCTTAGGGCGCCAGCAACCACTACGTGCCGCAAGCAAGCCAACACAAGGGCGCCCCGGCAAGGGGCCCAACCGCCCCTGCTGCCTATGATCCTGTGTGCTGAAACATTCCACAAGGTGGTTTCCAGAAGAGGGGTGGTGTTGAATAACACCAGGTTTGAGAGTAAGAAGAGGGTGCTTAGGCCTCGGCCTTCTTGCCGGTCTTCTTGGGCAGCAGCACGGAGTGGATGTTGGGCAGCACGCCGCCCTCGGCGATGGTCACGCCGGCCAGCAGCTTGGACAGCTCCTCGTCGTTGCGGACCGCCAGCTGGATGTGGCGGGGGATGATGCGGGTCTTCTTGTTGTCGCGAGCGGCGTTGCCCGCCAGCTCCAGCACCTCGGCGGCCAGGTACTCTAGCACCGCCGCCAGGTAGACGGGCGCGCCTGCGCCGATGCGCTCAGCGTAGCGCCCCTTCTTCAGGTAGCGGGCGATGCGGCCCACGGGGAACTGCAGGCCCGCCTTGGAGGACTTGCTCACGGCCTTCTTGCCGGCGGTCTTGCCCTTGCCACGGCCAGACATGGTTGCTAGGGTTGGTTGAGGGGGAATGGGGTGGATGGGGATGTTGGGAGGGTTGGAGTGCCGACTGGAGGCGCTTCCCGGGGCTTTTGTAAGAGGGAGGGAGCGGGGGCAGGGAGGCAGGCAGACGGCGACAGCCGGGCCAACCAGCGGCGGCGGTTGGGTGGCCCCCGGATGGGTAAGCGCCGCCACCAATCTGGGCACCTTGCATTGCTGCCCTCTCCTTGGCCCGCTGCCGCCGCTCCCTGCCGCCGCTTGGATCAGTCCTGGGGCCTACAAGAGCGGCACAGGCTCACAGCTCTCGTTATTCCCAGAACAGCTACCTCGCCCCCAACCCAACACCCAACACCCAGCAGCCATGGCTCCCACCTCTGGCAAGAAGGCCGCCCCCGCCAAGAAGGAGGCCAAGCCCGCCGCCGCCAAGGGCGACAAGAAGAAGGGCAAGAAGGCCAAGGGCACCGAGAGCTACAAGCTCTACATCTTCAAGGTGCTCAAGCAGGTGCACCCCGACACCGGCATCTCCTCCAAGTCCATGGCCATCCTCAACTCCTTCATCGTGGACCAGTTTGAGAAGATCGCCGCCGCCGCCGCCCAGCTGAGCCGCGTGAACAAGAAGCCCACCCTGACCTCCCGCGAGATCCAGACCGCCGTGCGCCTGGTGCTGCCCGGCGAGCTGGCCAAGCACGCCGTGAGCGAGGGCACCAAGGCCGTCACCAAGTTCACCTCCGCCTAAGCATCGGAGCCGCTCGGCCTCCTCCCGCCCCACAGCCCCCAACACAACTGGTGTTTTTCAACACCACCCTCTCCTGGAAACCACAACTATACATGTCTGCTGCCTGTTTGGTGCTGCCGCACTGTTGTGCTGCACCTGCGTTTGCATGCCCAGGCCTGCCACCCCCTGTGCAAACGGCCAGGTCGTGGTGTTTTCTCGTCGCAACCCTGCCTGAGCTACCAACGGCCCTACAGGGACAGTGCCAGGGCGCGTAGGGGAGGACGGGGCGGGACGTGCAGGCAGGGAGGTGAGCGGGCAGTGTGCCAGCCGGCTGCACTGCGGCCCAACGCACGGCAGCCATCTAGCGCTGCCGGACACTGTCAATCTGAGGGGGCAGGTGCAGACCACGAGCCGCGGCAAGGCAGCAGGTTGGCAGCTGCTGTTTGGGCCACTCCTGCCACAACGCCCACGGTGGCGGCGAGGAGGAGCATGGCCACCTCATCGCCGCACTTGTCGCGCACTTTCTCTGCGTCATCCGCCGATTTATATCATTCGATACCTACCAAAGCTCCAGGAGCCAGCCCCCAGGACTTGAGCACGCCTGACACTGCGGGATGGCGGCCGCCTCGCCGATGGCCAGCCTGCCTGACGACGTTCTCGTGTCCATACTGGGCCGGCTGATATTGCAGGAGCGGTGAGCGTGCCCCTACTTGCGAATGCCGCCCCGTGGACGCGGCCGCCGCGGCTGCGTCGCGCTGCCTGCACAGTGTTGCGCTACGACCTGCCCTGTGCCTCCCGCTCATCTGCCATGCAGGCACAGCTCGGCTGCCCCAGTGTGCCGTCACTGGAGGCAGCTACTGAACTCCACGCCGCAGCTGCTGCGGGTGGTCAGCGCTGCGTTCAAGAACGGCGACGACCGGGCGGCCCGCGGCCTGGCCGATTTCAGCACGTGGCTTGCTGGCGCACGCCGCGCCCCACATCCAGCAGCTCAGCTTAGAGGTGGATCGGGAAGCGTATCTGGCCCCAGCCGGCACCGCACAGCAGCTGGAGGCAGCCCTGACGGCAGCCCTGGTGGGATGCGGCATGGCAGGCGGGCTGCGCGGGCTGCGCCTTCGGGCCGGCAGCGTCGGGCGCTTTGTCTGGGCGGGCGGCTTGTGCAGCCTGCGGCGCCTCATCCTCATGGCACATGAAGGCCAGGCCCTGGTGTGGGACCCCCCAGCATCGGCGCTGCCGGCACTGGCGGAGCTGGCTCTCGTGGGCGGCCCGGTGGAGCTGCCACCCCGCGCCCGCTTCCCGCCCACGCTCACCAGGCTGCACTTGGAGCACATCGGCACTGACGAACTCCCGCCCCAGGTGCTGAAGGATGGCAGGGTGGGAGGCTTGGCGGGGTCGGCGGCAGCAGTGTGTGGCGCTGCCGGGAGATCAGTGGTCATGCACCGCAGAGGGTCCGCTGTGCCATGCTGCGCCCATGCGCGATCTCGCGGGCGTGTTAAGTTGTGTGTGTTGCAGTCACCCGCATAGCAGGCCCTTGCGGACCGGTACGGGTGTTACGAAAAGTTCTCGCTCCCAACCCGATTCGCGTGTCGGGCTGCACCCTTGCCTGCCGCTGCAGGTGGCCGCCCTCACCCGGCTGCACACCCTGAGCTTGCGGGGGGCCGCCTGCGCCAGCGACGGATATGACGCTCTCACACGCCTGCCCGCCCTGCGCCGCCTGGAGCTGCGAGATTGCTTCTACTGGCCCCCCTGCCTCAGCCAGTTGACGGGCTTGGAGGCGCTGGCACTCGACGACAGTGGCGAGGTGCTGTGTGCCGTCGAGGAGGGGGCGGAAGGGCAGGAGGCTTGCTTGGTAAGGGCTGCGCTCCTGCAGCTCACGCGCCTCACCTTCCTAGCCCTCGATGACGTGCCCGGCATTCAAGCGCCGCCCCCCGAGCTGGCCAGCCTCACCCGCCTGCGCACCTTCTTCTGGCTCAGTGACCTGCGCGCCCCGCTGCCCCCCGGGCCCTGGCTGGTAGGCCTGCAGCGCCTGGTTGTTGCAGATGCCGAGGCTCTCACAGGCCGTACTGAAGCGCTTGCTGCAGCGCGCCGCCTGGCATTCCTGGGTGTTCTGTCCTCCTCTCGTCTGTGCGCCCCGATGGACCGCATGCTGAGCACTGTGCTGCGTGCACCCGCACTGCGCCATGTCGTGTGCTGCGCCAGCGAGGATGTGCTGAACAGCCGGCTGACACCGATGCTAGCGGTGCGGTGCGCGAACCCTGCCGTTCGCTTGGAATGGCTTGCCTTCTCTTGGGACTGGGATTCTTTCTTTGCACGCTGCAGTTACGACCCACATGCTTATACCTCGCTGGATTCTTTCTTGAGCTGCCACGCCTGACCCTTGCACTGCAAGGAGTTTTGTTCAGTGCTCTTGTCCGTCCTGTGTATACTACACGTGCCTGTGCATGGTGCACCATCCCACTTTTTTCAGCAGCCCAGGAAACGCACCGCAGCAAGTAAGGGGGTAAGCACGTGCTGCAGCATGCCTGTTGGGCATTGTGCCGCAGCTGGCGGCTGTGGCATCCAGGCCACCTCACCGGGGGAGGCACCCTGAGCTTATCGCGCAAGATTATGCGCCGTCCCCCAATTTCGATCACCATACCTACATTGTGAATAGTATGGACGGCACAGCCGCGCACCCCTGTTGGGTCCCTGTGTGTGGCTGAGGTCAAGTGCTAGCAAGCAGGTCCAGTGCTGCCTGCGGTGTCTCGCGAACTACCTGTGGGACCATGTGGGTGCAGATGCTGGGGTGTGCAGAGGGCAGGCAAGAGGGGGGCCGACGAACAGAGCCCCAAAAGGCCAGGCAAGCAGCCAGGAGCAGCAAGCAGCAAGCAGCTGCCGCATAGCATCGTTCGGGCCAGCAGAGGACATGAGCGGCAGCAGCAGCAGCAGGTGAGGAGTGGGCATGAGCAGCAAAGCAGCAGCAGCAGCAGGCCAGCAGGGGGCATGAGCAAAAAACCAGCAGCAGCAGCAGCAGGTCGGAAGGGGCAACATCATCAGCAGCAGCAGGTCAGCAGGGGGCATGAGCAGCAGCAGCAGCAGATCAGCAGGGGCAGCAGCGCTAAATTGCAGCTCAGCGGTAAAGGAGATGGGCACGGCAGCGCAGTCAGGCAGAGGGTGGACAGTCGTGTCGTTTCAGCAGCACAGGCAGGCCTCTGCGACCTGGATGGGTGTGCCTGCTCATCTCCCACGCCTCACCGCCTGGTGTAGGGGGCAGGCTGCCGGCTTGCGGTGATGTCGGTGCCTGGCCACATAGGCAAGCGGCAGTGGCAGTGCATAGGCACAGGCGAGCAATGCACCATCGCGCACAGGCAGGCAGCACCGGTGCTCGCCAGAAACAGCATGTGCACATTTCAAACAGCTCTTTCCGGCAGAGGGGTGGTGTTGAATAACACCAGTGGGGTTTTGTGCCTTGTGCGGAGGCCAAGGGCCCAGCACGTTTACGCGCGCTCGCCGCGGATGCGGCGCGCCAGCTGGATGTCCTTGGGCATGATGGTGACGCGCTTGGCGTGGATGGCGCACAGGTTGGTGTCCTCAAACAGGCCCACCAGATAGGCCTCGGCGGCCTCCTGCAGCGCCAGCACGGCGCTGGACTGGAAGCGCAGGTCGGTCTTGAAGTCCTGGGCAATCTCGCGCACCAGGCGCTGGAAGGGCAGCTTGCGGATCAGCAGCTCCGTGGACTTCTGGTACTTGCGGATCTCGCGCAGCGCCACGGTACCGGGCCTGTAGCGGTGGGGCTTCTTCACGCCGCCGGTGGCGGGGGCCGACTTGCGGGCGGCCTTGGTGGCCAGCTGCTTGCGGGGCGCCTTGCCGCCGGTGGACTTGCGGGCAGTCTGCTTGGTGCGGGCCATGGTGGCTGGCTGTGAAGTGGGTGGGGTGAGGTGAGGTGGGTGGGGGAGGAGTGGTCGGCTGCTGCAGTGTCGGCCCTCTTGTAAGCCACTCCAGGCGCCCTTGCCCAGCGCCCTTGCCGTGTGCTTTCCGATCGACGCTGCGCTTCGAAGGGGCGCAAGGCGGGCAGGTCGGGCAGCGCGCCCACCCATCCCGGGCCCCGCCAGCTGCTGGCTGTCCCCGGCTGTTTGAAGGCTGCGCTTTTGAATGAGGCGCTGTCAGGCGCGATTCAGGCAGGCCCCAGATGGGTGGGCGCGCTGCCCAGCAGCTTGGCTCAGCCCGCCCTGCTGCCGCCGCCGCCCAGCACCATAAAACCCGCCCCCCGAGCCCTGCCTCCTCACCCCTCTCACCTCTTCCCTCTCCCCACCAACAACAACTCAACCAACCATGTCTGGACGCGGCAAGGGCGGCAAGGGCCTGGGCAAGGGCGGCGCCAAGCGCCACCGCAAGGTGCTGCGCGACAACATCCAGGGCATCACCAAGCCCGCCATCCGCCGCCTGGCCCGCCGTGGCGGCGTCAAGCGCATCAGCGGCCTCATCTACGAGGAGACCCGCGGCGTGCTCAAGGTGTTCCTTGAGAACGTGGTGCGCGACGCTGTGACCTACACCGAGCACGCCCGGCGCAAGACCGTGACCGCCTTTGACGTGGTCTACGCGCTCAAGCGCCAGGGCCGCACCCTGTACGGCTTCGGCGCGTAAACAGGCAGCACTCAAGCCTCCCCCCACAAACACTGGTGTTATTCAACACCACCCCTCTCATTGGAAACACCCTCCTGCTATGGTGCCTTGCCCTTCCCTGCTGTGCCCTGCGGCCATGCTCCCACGCCTGCGTTCTTCCCTTTGCACCCCTCCTGGCCCCACTCACCCAGCTTGGCTGCCACAGCGCCGCCCTTCCATCGCACCAGCGTGGGGACGCTTCTCAGCTGGCGGCGTGCGTCGGTGTCCACTCCGGTCCATGCATTGTGCGGTGGTGGGCTGTGCACTGTGGAGCAGCATTCTGGAGGTCCATGGTTCGCACTGGGGCAGGCAGAAGGCGCATGATAGGGAAGCCGCAGTGCTGGCGGCGCGGGCGGGCATGCCCTCTGCAACCGATTTGTGCCTGTTGGGTGGTGTTGCTTTGGTTTGCACATCGACACCCTTTTGAACAGCACAGGTAGTTTGCAATCTTTTGCATTCTGGAGAATGGCTGGACACAATGGGCGCCACGGCTGAGCCCACCTCCTGCTGTGGGCACTTGGCGGTGGTGGTGTCTCTTGCCTCCCTCCCATCAGCATGGTGCATGCAAACGGCGCTTGTGGCGCTGTCCTGGATTGCGCTGCGGGTTGCACTGTAACATATCAGGGGCAACATTCTGACCTGGTCAGTCTTGGAAAAGTATTGAAGCAACCCCAGGCTGGTTGGAGGTACAGACGGCGGCTGCAGGGGTGGGCGGCATGGCTGGCGGCAGCAGCTGACCTCAAGGCCTCCCTGCAGCCTGCCGATACGCCAGTGGGACCTCGCCAGCGAGGCAGCGTCGCACCGCAGAATTGCGCCAGCGAGGCAGCGTCGCACGGTAGATTTGTGCCAGCGAGGCAGCGTCGCACCGCAGAACTGTGCCAGCGAGGCAGCGTCGAACGGTAGAATTGTGCCAGCGAGGCAGCGTCGCACCGCAGAACTGTGCCAGCGAGGCTGCGTCGCACGGTAGATTTGTGTCAGCGAGGCATGACGGCCGTTGCTGCCTCGCTGGCCACCTGCCAGCCTGGGGCTACCGCACCCCTTCCCACCGCCTCGGGGAGGACTGACCTTAGGGGTCAACTGAAACGTTACAAACTAGCAGTGTTGGTATAAAGCCACTTTTCAAGCAACAAGCAACAAGCATGAGCTGCTGTTCAAGCAGCCGTGACTGCGATGCTGACGCTGTCGGCAGGGTGGCCATCCTGCAGGGGGAGGGGGAGGGCAACCAGTACAAGCAAGCAGTAGAGAGTTGGTTGCTTGGCGTGTGCCCCACTCAGGCACACGCCAGCTCAGCCAGCTGCCTCATTCCTCCACCCATACTCACTTTGGGTGACGACCCAGCAGAGTCGGCCACAGCAGGAGCCGGCGCAGCAGCGCCGCCCGCAGGCCCCCGCTGCCGCCGCCTGTACACCAGCCAGCCGGCCGCCACAGCAGCCACGGCAGCGCCCGCTGCAATGCCTGCAATTGCACCGACAGGCAGGCCGGAGCTGCCGCCGCTGCTGCTGCTGCTGCTGCCGGAGGCAGCAGCGCCGGCGCCGGCAGCACCCTCTGCAGGGGCAGGGCCCGCAGGGCTGCCGGCAGCGCTGCCCTGTGCCGGCTGCTGGGTGGCCTCGGCGGGGGCAGCGGGGGTGTCCTCGGGGATGGCGAGCGTCATGGGCGGGGCTGGGGGGCTGGGCAGGGACATGGCGAGGCCGTCCTGCGGGGGCGGAGGCCAAGAATGGGCGTGGGCAGCAGCAGGCGCAAGGGGTGGCATCAGGAGAGCAGCGGGCACGGGTGCGCAAATGCTTGCCGCAAGCTGGAGACGGGCAAGTGCCCAGCGGCGGTGCGCACTTTCCAACGTAGGGCTGACCCGTGCAGTTCCTCTGCCTCTTCCATAGCCTCAGGAGGGACCCCTCTCTCACGCTCAAGCGGGGAGCAATCGCACCTTGACTGGGACGACAGTCGGCTCGCCTGAGGGCTGCAGGCCCATGGCTGCCAGCTTGGCAGCAAGCGCCGCCCGCCTGCCAGGGGGGAGGGGGGGGGGGGGGGCTTCAGTGGGCATGGTTGCGGGATGTACGCTGGGACGCGGGGCTGCTGGGTGACGCAAACTGGAAGCACAGGAGGGCAGGGCAGTATTGGCCCCTGCCCTGGTGGTGCATGTTGGCTGGCAGCAGTCGTGGTTGTGTGAGTCGCAAATGCATATCGGGCAGGCAGGCCCGCTGGCAGGATGACATGCTGATAAGCAGGGCCGACTTGCTGGTGGGACAGAGAGGCTCACTGGCAAGTGGGGCTGGCTGCCAGGCTGGAACCCAGGCTGCCAGGTTGGCACACTCACTTGGCAGGTTGCTCTGCCTGCCGAGCAGGCTACCTTGCCGGGCTGACTTCCGTGCGGGGCAAGTCCACTGGCAGGCTCACCTGGCGGGCTGGGTGGCATGCTGGTAGAGGGCCAGGGGGTCGGGGCCGGCTGCCGACAGAGTGACCTGGGGGCAGGCGGGGCGAGTGGATTGGATTGGGGGGCATGGTAAGGAGCAGGGGTGGGGTGGGATAGGATAGGGGGACAGTGTAAGGCGCAGGGCGGGGCCAGCTTCACCAGCAGGCAGGCTGTCGGGCGGGTGGGCGGGCGTGTGTCGGGGTGCGCCTAGGAGGGAAGGACAGGACAGGAGGGCGGGGCAGGGCAGTTGCGCTGTGCGAGGCTGCAACATGAAATGGCAACACAACCCCATGTTAGGTAGGTACCGCAATACATTTGGGCGGGAGAGGGGAAGCGTGACAGCTCACCAGCAGGAGGGAGCTGTGGGCAGGGGGCGCGCCGTCGGCCATGCTGAGCGCCGACACGGCGCCAGGCTGGCGCCCGCCAGCAGGAGAGGAGGAGGCACCAGCAAACGACGGCCCCTCAAACTGCAGCCAGCCGGCATCGGCGCCACCGGCCCGCTCCGACTGTGCCGACAGCGTTGGCTCCCCGCTGGCCCCTGCACTGTTGCCGGTGCTGCTGCCGCTGCCCATGGTGCCTGTGTTGCCCGGGGTGCTGGCGCTGCCGGGGGCCACTCCAGCCACAAAGGGTGTGCCAGCCACGCTGCCGCCCAGCAGCTCTGTGACTGCTGCCTCCAGGCGTTGCCTCTGGTCTGCTACTTGGGTGGGGGTGGCCGCCAGCAGGAGGGTCACGTTGGCCCCGCTTGCGGGCAGAGCGGGTGTGGGGGCGGGGGCGGGCGGGCGCTGGCACAGGGCGCCGCACTCACTCAGCTCAGAAGCTGACACCGGGTTCTTGACCCACTCGATAAGCTGGCTCATGGTGACCTGCAGTACCAGTACCGCATTCGAATTGTTATTGAGGTACCTGTCTCAAGCATGCAAGTGGCTTGAGGCAGGCAGCATGCAGGCAGGCCAGGGGGTGGGGTCAGTGGGGTGCCAGGCACTGGCAGGGGCGGCTGGCAGGCAGGCAGGAGAGGCTGCGCCGTGCAAGCCTGCCATGTCCAGCCCAGGTGAAGGTAGGGCGGGGGTCCCACAACATGCCACACCCCTAGCAGCAGAGGAAGAGTACATAATTTTGCAAAAGCACAAGACGCAGGCGCTCACCCAGAAAACGTTGGGCTTGGAGGAGACATAGTCTGCAGCCAGGGGGGGCGGGAGGGTGGGGGAGGACGGTGGGAATGGGGGAGTGGGAGGGACGACATGGAACAGACGGCGCAGCGCAGCACAGCGCACCGCACAGATGCTCCACATCCCATGACGCCCCGCGCCCGCTCCAGATGAGCCTGGACTCGCTCGTTCCAGACGGCTCCCTCTCCAACAAACTCTGCCGCTGCCTACTCCCAACCAAGCGTCCGCGTACCACGCGCACCAACCCAGCCTGCCCCGCATCTCTCGGACAAGCACTCGAAAAAAAACATTGCCATTTCACCTGCGAATTGCTTGAGCTCATCAATCCTGGAGGGCGCCTTCTCTACCCAGGTCGTGTGCACGAAAATGGGCAGCGGGGCGCGGTTGCCGGAGTAGGCGGCGTCAAAGGCGGCGACCAGGGGTTCGTACACCCCCCGGCCGCCGTAGTATCCCACATCCTGCACTTTCGGGAAAGGCAAAGGAAGGGGTTGGTGAGCGTGTGCAGGCATGGGGTGGTCCAACGGGTGCATGTCAGCATGTGGTGGAAAGGCCACGAAGCAGCCGCAGAAGGGGAGGGAGGCAGGCAGAGGACGACAGCTGGGCGGCAGAGCATGGAACATGCAAGGCATCCCGTGACATGCCAGCACAGCATGCCCTCTGCTTGCCGTGCGACAGCACAGCGCAGAACAGCGAAGCACGGCACAGCACGGCACAGCACAGCATGGCACAGCCCAGCACTCACCATGGTGAACTCCAGATCCAACACGCTCAGCACCCACACTGTTTGGCAGGGTGGCAGGGGGCGGAGCACGGCAGGGCGGGAGGGCGTGAGAGGAGCGTGGCATGTGGGGAACAGCGCAGTCCGGCATAGCACGCACAGCATGCGGCAGGTCAGGGAGGGTGTCAGAGAAGCATGGAGACCTGTCCACTGGACACTCGTCATAGCACGGGCAGCAGGCAGCATGGTCACATTCTGTGCGCAAGAGCACGTCAGGACTGGGGCGGCAGTGGCAGCAGGGCACTCACTGGGCACCTCCCACAGGCCGGGTCAGCGCTCGGACGTGTCGCAGGTCTGGGTATCACGGAACCTGCAAGCCGCGTGCCAAGCGCAGGACAGGGAGGCACAGAGATCTAAGATTGTGAGGAGAGAGAGCGACCTGCCAGAACAGGGCAGGGGATGTCTAACGATGCAGAGACACCAACACAGAGGCAGGGGGCAGGGAGGGCATGAGAGGAGGATGCCAGCAAATGGCTGAGCTTGGTTTAGCCTCCTAGCAAGGCGCCCGCCCGCCTGGCTGCCTCCTGAACCTGCCCACAGTGATGCTGCGCACACGCACGACGGGAGGCAGGGCAACACGTGAGCTACCAGCGCTCACCAGTCGCAGTTCTGGGCGATCCCAAAGTCCAAACTGTCTGCATTGCAGTTCCAAGGCGCGGGGCGATGGGGGGGCCAGTCAGGCAGGGGCGATGGGCGGGCCGCACGTGCGGAGGTCAGCGGCAATCGCCAGGGCTGCGCAGACAGAGCCTGCCACTCTCCTGGCCACCTGCCCCCTTCTGCCATGCGGAAGGAGCCTGCTGTGCATTGCCCCGCCTACTCGAGCATCATAGCGGAGGTAGACAGGCAGGCCTGACTGGGAAGCAGCAGAGCAGGCACTCTGGGACTGACACCACATGAGCCGTCACGAGGCAAGCAATACAGCGCAGTACATACACCCGACACCGACGCGGGGAGGCTCACAGGGCCAGGCGCGGTTTGCCATGGAGGTCGAGATGGACTCGCTGTTCACAGCCTCGATCAGGGTGCTGCAGGCAGGGGATAAGACAGGTGACAGGGCAGGGCAGGCAGGGCATGAAGGGGCGGTGGCAGGGGAAGGCGTGACACCTGTAGACATGGACGGCAGGGAAGGGAGCAGGCAAGGGACACGGGCACAGCGCAAAAAGGCAAGGAGACCCTTGCCACGTCAGCAGCCACCTGGCCTCACCTGTCGTACAGGAACCCGTTTTCGTGCAGCACCTGCACACTTGCAAGCATGGGAGTTTGTTCGCGCGACTAGTAAGCCTTCAGGTTGTGAGGACTGGTGTGATGCTGCAACCCGGACTCGAGAGAGCGTGCAGCGCAAGTCAGGCAGAGCGCTCAACAGGGCAGGCACCATCAGCTGTGCACTGCAATGGCGTGAACACTGCAAGGCCAGAGCGCTAGCGGGCATGGGGCCACTGCCCCATGTGGGCTTAAGCTCGGTGTACCACCACTGGGCCCACCACAGCCTGGCGGTGCCGCACCGCAGCACGCGCCCGCACCTCGCTCCGCCCCTCCTCTACCACACCACACCCGCCCACGCCGGCATTGCCAGCCTGGCTGCCCCTCCCACCTGCCGGACCACGGGGTTGGTGACGAGGTAGGGGGAGCGGAAGCCGCGGATCGCGTCCGCTGGGATGCCGCACTCCTCCGACAGAAACCGCTTGGCCCCCAGGATCTCGGCCATCCTGCGACAGTGGGAAGGGGTGGAAGCACGGGCAAGCGAAAGTGCGTGACAGGACTGGGAAGCCACGTGTCATTGAGAACAGGGGCGCCTGGCCCGCAGCACCTCGGCCGCGCTGCAGGACAGTTGAGGGGAGTGCCATTCGCTGGCACCGTGCTGTGACCAGGCCAGCACAGAGCAGGGAGGCGGGCAGGCACTCCACCTGGGACCCTGCGGGCACCACACCCACCGTCACCAACCCCACCCGCCACTCACGTGTCATTGTAGGAGTAGCCTGCCGGCATCTTCACGTGCTGCACTCGCAAGGCCGAGGGGGCAGGCAGGCAGGGGGCACGTGAGCTGCGCTGTGGCAGGCGGCAGCGCCCGCCAGGCCTGCATCTCCCTGCCAAGCTGCCCCTGCTCTGCCATCTGGCTACGTCCGCACAAGGCAGGGCAGAGGACAGAGCAACAAGTCGCCGGCACCCAGGCGGATCGCGGTCGTTGCGTAACCTGGCCATGCTCACTAATTAGTCGTCTGCAAGGAACTGGCATGCCAGGCAGCCAGCCCACAGGGCTGTCACGAACTCGAGCTTAGCCTGCAAAGCGCGGGCCGCCAGGCAGGCAGGCAGGCCACGAGCTGTGTAGACTCACGTTTGTGGTGTGGGTAGCAAACTCATACCCGTCCTCCCACATTTTCTTGGCCAGCTGGCAGTCTATGGGTTGGGAGAGGAGGGGGCATGGTGAGGGAGGTAAGTGTGCAGAGCGCTGTTTAATGTGAGCGGCAGACGGGTGCCGCCCGGGCAGTCAGCTGGGCCTACTGCTGCCATGGCCTAATGCTGAACACTGTCTCACCACCGGCGTTCATGCCTGCTGCTGGCTGTTGAAGAACTCATGCCTGCCGCTGGCTGCAGCTGTCGGCCGCTGCCAGCGTGCTGCCATGCGTGCAGCTCACGTACCCGTGTTGGCGACCTGCACAGTGGGGGGTGCACAGCATGAGCAGCAGGATTGGAGTGACGTTGCTAGCAGGGTGGATGGGGATTGTTTGTTGTGAGAGCGTGAGCATGCTGGCAGTGGCAGTGCGTGTCGGCGTGGAACAAAGGCATGCAGTGCCAGCTGCTCTGCAGCCAGACATTCTGCTGCCTGCCTGCCGCTGCCCCTGCTGCACAGGTGCCTGCCACGCCAGGCCATCCATACCCTCTGCCACTTGGCCCCCCCCCACACGGCGATGACAGCTGGGCGCAGGTACACAGCGGCGCGCTCCTGTTGGCACCAGCACGGCGCAACCGCTTCCGGCCCTGCCAATGGCATCTCATACCCCCACAACCCCACAACCCACACACAATCAGTTGCATCGACTGGTGTGTGCACCACGGGCACCACGGGCAAGACAACACGCCTCATGCACACGCAGCGAGGATCGGCCTGCCATACACCACCTCCCCCAACTTCCGTGGCCTGCCTGCCATCACCCCTAGGACAACTCACCCGCCCCACGCTTTGTGACCTTCCTGCTGGGGCGCTGGCCCCCGGTGCCCCCACCCCACCAACCTGCGTGAACATGGTGGCCCGGGCCGGGCAGCCATCTGGGTTCTTGCGGCCGTCGCACACGCTCCGGAAGGATTGGTCCGTCAGATCCAGGATGGCGTCGTCATGGGTGAAGAGAATGAACTGCAGTGGCAGGAGGAGGGCAGCCGGGGCGGGTGAAGAGGATGTGAGCTGCAATGGCAGGAGGAGGGCAGCCAGGGCGAATGAAGAGGATGAACTGCAGTGACGGGAGGAGGGCAGCCTCGGTGGGCTCACAAGACTACGGGTTGCAGTGATCAGATGACAACAGTATGGCCGGTGTGGTGGGTCAGTGGGTGCGCAGAATGATTTGACATGTCAGCAACAAAGGCCAAAACAGGAGCCAGTGGTGTCTGGCAGGAGGGAGCTGCGTGGGAGCGGTCGGACGCAGCGGTGTGCGCAGGTTTCTGGCGCAGGCAGGCGGCACCGCAGGCCACACCTGGCAGCATGTGATGCATCTGCGTTATTAGCCTGGACATAGGTTAACTGAGATTTGCAGCACATGTGCAGCAGGGGGGCGGGCAGACCTGGGGAGTGTCCTCCGGCGCTAGCCCTCCCGGCGGGGCGGTGCCGGGGCAGGCGCAGTTGTCACGCTGGGAGCAGTCACATTCGTACCAGGAAGGCAGTGCGGCTGAATCAGGGGATGGAAGGCAGAGAATGCGAGGCTGGTCAGGCAGAGCGCCGCCGCTGGGGCAGCTGGGCGGCCTAGCGGCAGTAGTACCCCCGCCGCTGTCGAGCGCCCTGTTATCCACACGCGCTCCGGCGACCGCTCACCGTCTGCTGTGCAAGCCAAGCCCAACAGCAGCACCACGAGGCCCGCGGAGCGCGCCATTTGCTGCTCAACCAACTGCAACCAACTTGCGGGGGTCGGACCAGCCCCTCGCTGGTGCCTTTGAGGTCTCAAGGAACACAAACAAGTGATCGGGACGGTTTGGAGGCTGGCAAACTGGCCCCAGCTGCAGCTGCGCCCAGCACAGCAGGCGGAGCAGGAGCAGGCAAAATCGCGAACTCAGGCTGCAGAAGGTCCAAAAGACGTCAAAAGTTGCGTACGCCACTGCAAGGCCGCCGAGGCCCTGCCGATGTCAAGCTTCAATGCCGCCATGTCATGCCCTTGGCTCCAGCTGTGCTTCCCGCATTTGCAGTCACTTGCCCATCTTCAATGCGCACTCAAGCTGCACCATGTCCCAAGCCGGAAACCCAACAACAAGCGCCCATGAAGGCGGGGGGGCACAGCCATCGGCGTGGATACCCACAGTGCGACGCCCGCCCGCCCTACGAGCCTTGGGCATGGTCTACACGCTCAGGCGCCAGGGCCACACGCGTTACGGCTTCGGCATACAAGCGGTTTGCTGCATCAGGATCCTCCGACACAAGCCCTCCAAACACAAACACACACACAACACAACCACAAAAACACTCGTGTTGATAACCCCTCGAACGAGCAAACTTTCATCACCTCGCCACCTACTGTTGAGCTCTGTGCCCCGTGCCTTTGCTGCGTCTGCATTTGGGCACGGCAGCATTCGGAAGCAGCTTACATCAAACACACACAGCATGCACCCCAATGTGTCACTGTGCTGCAGCCCTCAGGCCGCTGTCCGCTTGACGAACGCAGCTGCCACCTGCCCTGCCGCCGCCGTCGTGGGCGCCCGCTCCAGCTCCGCTCCTGCAGAGTTCATGGCAAGCGAAGAAGAGGAAAGCATTCTCGGCATGGTTGCCGCCCGGTTGCACTGCTGTCTTCCAGCCCTGCACCAGGCAGCCCTGCCATAGACTCACACCCAGCACCTCTCCCCACCCTGACCCACCCCGCCCCACCCACCCAGCTTGGCTGCCACAGCGCCGTCCTTCCACTGCACCAGGGTGGGGATGCCGCTCAGCTGGAACCGTGCATCGGTGCGCAGCGGGTGGGCGGGCGTCTTCCAGGCTGCAGGGACGCAGGGAGTGGGAGCGGCACAAGGGCAGGTGGCAGCTGCCTGTTGACCGTTGCTGCCGCTGCGGTGCCGTGGGCCTCCCAGCCTCCGTCTCTGCTACTTGCTGTGCCGCACTGCAGCGCATGTCGCCGCTCCCCGTCCCCCCGCCTGCCTGCCTGGCTCCCCAGATAGACTGTGCCACGATTGCTGCCCATTGGCTCAGCACCCACCAAAGGGCTGTGCTGCTACGTCCACCTCCAGCAGCTGCCCGCCTGCCGCCGCCACGGCATCGCGCACCGCCTGCGTGCTTCGCACGCAGTCGGGGCACCAGTCGGCTGCAGGCGCAATACGAGGTCGAAGGGTCAGACTTGCATGGGAACTTTTGTGCGCAGCAGCACACGAGGAGGACGACAGGGCTGGGGAGGAGGTGGGCAGCGCAGGCGGCAGCGCTCGAGGTGCGTAGTGTCGCGAGTGGCGGCGGGAGGTGCCCAGGACGCGGTCAAGCCTTCCCGACACCCTCGATGCCCTCCGCCTCGCCGCCTCACCTTTGAAGAGGATGTAGGCGCCACTTTCAGGCAGCCCCGTGAGCTTGGCCTCGAACGTCTCCATCCCCGTCGCCTGCACCGCCATCTTGACTCTGGCGCCCCCTGTGCGCTGCCTGATCTGCGCTGGGCCGCTTGAGGGCGGCGAAGGTCCACGCAGCGAGAGCCCTAGCGGTCGCTTGGAGGGCGAAAGACCTGCTCCTGCTGTCAGAAAGCTCCGCGCTGTGCTGAGCATGAAACCAGTGGTGAATCGGGGACGACAAGCAGCACCAAGCGGCGGCAGAGACAGGCAACGACCCAAAGTGCCTGCGGAAGAGGCGCCAGCGGGCGGCGCATAGCGCGGCGGGGCCGCTCACCTCCCAGGTTGCCATGCCCGGCATGACTACTTGAATTGTCCCAAGATCATAGAGCGGCAAAGGGAGCGGTGACGAGGCTGTGGGATGCACTGTGGCCGTGCACACAGGCTGGGCGGGAGGACAGGTCGTGTCCTGAGGTTTATGGGGTGCTGCAGCCGCCGCTGCGGCTGCAAGGGTGGGTCCTGGGGGGCCCGGTGCGGGCAATGGTGAGCAGGGCTGCGGCGCAGCCCGGAACTAAAAAAAAACCAACCAGCAGAAGCGAGCAAGCGGCACCACCCGCGGGAGCAAGGCAAGGGCAGTGCCGTCCCACTGCCGCCTCTGCCCGCCCCTCCCATCTCCCCTGCCGGCCAGCGCGCCCACGCCTGGCAATATGCCACGGCAAAGCTTCTGGACACACAGCCTGTCACACAGCTGAGCTTCCCTGTGGGCACCGCGCACTGGATGCTTGTGCCTGCGACGCCCTGCTTTCAATTGAGGTGCTGCTCCACTTCAGGTGGGTAAGAGGGGAGCCATTACACTGGGTCACACATCCGGAGAGACTTGTGAATAACAGAAAGGGTGGTGGGGCAGCTCTAAAATGGAGTGGGAGGGTGGTCCGTAAGTATTTCAGGGGCAAGTGGTTCTGATCCAGAGGAATGAAATGTCGGAGGGGGGGGAATGAAATATCGGGGCGACACCGCATGGGGGGTCTGAGGCACTGGCGGGCCAAGTGTGAAGGAATGAACAGAGGAGTGACAACCACTTTTGGCGCTGGCTCGTAGTTGTGACCACCAAAGGCGGTGGCTGCTCAGCTTGCTGGCATTAGCGTGGTCCAGCCGGGTGGGCCGTGAAAAGCAACGACCCGGATGGGCGTTGCAGCCTGGGCGACACATCAGTACGGCCAGGTCAGCTCGGCCAGCTCCGAGCTTGGGCACCAGCACGGCGTTGGCGGCGATGCGCCAGCTCAGCATGCCTGCTCAGAGTGCCAGCTCAGCTTGCCAGCCTGCCAGCTCACAGCTTGGGCACCAGCACTGCGTTGATGCCGTGCACGATGGCGTGCTTGCCGGCGCGGATGTCGGGGAGGATCACCTGCAGGGGGGTGGGCCACAACGCACCTTGTGGAGAGGTGTGGGTAGTGTGCATGCACTGCAAGGTTGGTGCGCCTTCGACACACTCACAAGCATATTGTGCACACGTGCTTGTAGGCGCAGCCTTTGAGTGCTATGAGGGTCAGTGAGCTGGTGAGCGGGTAGGTTTGGTGGGCAAGCGGGCAGTGAGCAGGCGGTAGAAGGCGGGCGGGAAAGGTGTGCGCGTGTCGGCCAGACAACTGAGGCGGGCTGCAACTGGCGCGGTGCAGGGTGGGAGGTGGTGGGCGGGGCGGCAGGCACCCCCAGGCAGCCAGGCCCTGCACCCAAGCCACCGCCAGCTGTCGCTGAGCATGCAGCCCAGCCTTTGGCCAGCTCAAGGCAGACAGGCTGGGAAGCTACTGGGAAGCTCACGTCGGCCTGGCCGTTGGAGGTGGTCCGCAGGCGCACCACGCCAGGGGGGTTGAACGCCTTCCAGGCACGCAGGGTGCCGGTGGGTCCCGCCAGCAGCGTCTGGCCAGTCTGCAGTACCATCAGCAGTGAGCAGGGCAGGGCAGGGCATGGGAGCGCAGAGGTGAGAGTGTCTGGAGCTCGATGCAGGGGGAGGCATGCTTTGAAGGCTGGGGCAGATGGAGTGGGTGATGGGCTGGGCAGCTGGTTGAGGTGCAGGGTTCCCATCAGCACGGCTGTTGTGTTGCACCCCGGGCTGCCGCTGGTGAGCTGGCCTCAGGCCACTGGCACGGCAGGCGCAGAGCAGGGCAGCAAGGGAGGAGGGCCAAAGAACACAGTGCAGCGACAGAGCAGCGTGAGGCAGCACCGCAGCAGGTGCTTGCTGTGGGGCGCTCGCGGGAGGGCGGGCAGGCAGGCGGGTGGCACGCACCACGCCGGGCCAGCGCTTGATGGCGCTGGAGGGGATGGCGGAGCCGATGACGTGGTACTGCACAGCAGGCGCAGCAGGTCGTGTCAGTGGGTGTCAAGATGGTCACTGGACGTTGGACGGTGCATGAGAGGAGGACGGGGCGGATAATGCGGCGCTTGCTGCACAGTCTCCAACACCTGCTGGCCTCTTCAAACCGCGCGCCACCACGGCGTTGGGCAGGGGCATGTACAGCTGGTGGCCAACGGTAATGTGGGGGCAAGAGAAGCATGAGGGAAGCAGGCGCGGCGCCCTCACCGTCAGCACGGTGTTCAGCAGGGCCTTGTTGGCCAGCAGGGCCGCCTTGGTGGTGTTCAGGGCGCCCAGCAGGGCAACAAAGGCGTCATCTGCAGCACAACAGGGGCCAGGGAGCCAGGCAGAAGGTGAGCCAGGCAGCCAGCAGGGCAACCCTTGTGCGAGGGCTAGGCAAAGGAGGGGAGCAACGGTGGGGTGGCCGGCAGGGCACGCAGCAGGGCAAACGCGCACTGCACAGCGCTCGGTTCCGGGGCAGGGGCGGGGGTACGAAATGGTACTGCTGGGCTCAGTCTGTGCAATTCACGGCGACTCACCGGTGGGGGCAAACACGGTGGCGCGCAGGTTGCGGTTCTGGAGGGTCTTGAGGATGGCGGGATCGGCGGCCTGCGTTCGTGGGTGGGAGGCAGGTGTGTGGGCGGGTGGGCGTGTGTTTGGGAGGGGGAGGTGTGTGGATGACGGGGTGCGCGGGGGTGGGTGTGCGTAGAATGGGGAGGAGGCATGTTTCAATGCTTGCCTGTCGAGGGGTTGCAGGTCAGGCAACTGGTTCAGTCCGGTTTGGTAGTTGTGCAGCACACATCAGACGCCGCCCTGGTGTGCCAAGCAGCATCCCCTCATGCATAGCACCCCCCATTGGTGTGGGGCTGGCGTGCGCACGGGTCGATGCCACCACCAACCAGGCGGTCCTGGGGTGGCCCGCCAGCCAAAGCACGCACTGCACCACACAGCGCACTCACCAGCACGGCCTCGAGCAGGATTCCAAAGCCCTTGTTCTTGTTGGCGATCACTGCGTGGGGGCAAGGGAGGGGTGGGCTGGGCGGGGTGAGCGCAGCACTCGTGCCAGCAGAGCGGCGGGCAGCGGGCGGGCGGGCACCGGTAGTGGCCAGCCTGGCTGCTTGCAGCGCTCCCACCGGCCTCTCACCCAGATCCGCCACGCTCTTGGGGCGCGGGGGCGGGCGGCGCGCGGAGGCTGCAGGGAAAGCATACCGTAGAAGGTTAGTCGCGCAATTGCCGCCATGCACCACGCATTGTGGCCCTGCCGCCCGTCATTCCAGCACTAGCAGCGTGATCAACCAGGAAACAGCGCTGCAAGTGCGGTGCGCACGAACAGAGCGGTTCACCAACCTCCGGACTTACCTACGGCCAGGAGGGCCAGCAGCACGCAGACAATGGCCTTGCAGTTCATGGCTGCAGGGTATTTGTGAACAAAATTGTCGAAAAGTGGCAGAATTGTGGTGGAATAGGGATGCCCCATGGGATGCCCTAGCATATGTGAGGGTTGGCACCCGCAGGTACAGGTGCCGTCCCGCCCACCAGGCCTCACTTTTTGGGTACTGTAAATAATTGCATGCCATTAAATGCTCAGGACTGCTGGCCAGGACTTAAATGGCATACAAGATTGCATGCCCGCATATGTGCGACACCCAGGCATTGCAGCTGGCACGCATGCCCCTGGCCAAGCGCTGCTCTGGATGCTCACTGGCAGCCGCTCTCCCGGTCCGTTTCCGCTCACGGAGCGGTGCGCATGCCGGCACTGCCCCGTTTGCATTGTGTGGCGATACCTGGAAGAGATGGGTCTGTCGGTTACGATAAACTGTTCAAATTGGTCCCACCGTGTCCCCTTCCCTGCCTGGCAGTGGACAGGACAGGCCCAGAGGGTGCTCACGGCCCTCAGGGCTGTTTGCAAACAGGGACCACCCTGGCCCCTTGGCGCTGCCAGGCATGGCACGCTGCGCACTGTGCCTGCACGATACCGAGCCGCCTCTTCGTGCAGGCTGGCCCAGCCTGCATGCATCTGCAGTGCACCCTATGGCAGTGCGCTTGCTTTGCACACTGGGCAGCACCAGTACCGTTGCGCCTGTGCGTCCAGTGGCAGCGGCGGGCAGGCTGTGACCCGCCATGAGAAAAGGGTGATTACATTTTAAAGCAAAAATGGGGTAAAGGTTACGGCAGAAGGGCGCAGGATTGCATTTGTACTAGCTTATCAAGTGTCGCTGAATCACACGATGGGACATGCAATCAGAGGATCGAGGGTACCAGAGGGGGCAGGGGTCCCATGCGTGCCAGACGGGCGCCACGGGCGCTGGCGACGACACCAAGATTGCACTGCGGAATCAGCACACTATGTAGGGACGTGAAGCATGCAGCTATGAGGGGAGGTCACTCAGAGCAGGTGAGCGCAGCTGGCAGGCTCAGCGTGCCAGTTCAGCTTGCCAGCTCAGCGTGCCGTGCCAGCTCACAGCTTGGGCACCAGCACGCGGTTGATGACGTGCACGATGGAGCGGCCGGCCTTCAGGTTTGCGCTGATCACCTGCAGGGGTGGAGAAGCGGGGAGCAATGCAAGAAAGCGTGTGAGAAGGCTTGATGGTGAAGCGCCCTGGGGGCCCTGCGTGCTTCAATGGGGCTCGGCATATCTGCCGGCCCACCGGCTGCCGCAGCCACGACCTGCAGGCCGGAGCAGGAGAGGGCAGGAAGCCAGGGGCGGGTGTCCCCGGAGGAACAGAAGAAGTGCGGGACAGCCAATGGCGGCCTGCTGCGCTGCCTGGGAGGCGCAGACTCGGGAGCAGCGGATGCAGGTTTGGGAGGTGGTGGGCGGGGGCATCATGCTTGCCGCGAACGCTGAGCGTGCAGAACGACATGTTACAAATCCAAGTAGCACACCGGGGCCTGGCCGGTGGGGGTGCCCTTGCCAACCCCCCCCCCACCACCCACCCACAACGCACAGCCACACACCGCACACATGCACACAGAGCGATGACATCGGCGCATTGCACTCACCATGGCCTGGCCGCCGGTAGGTAGTGAGGATGCGCACAGCGCCCTTGCTGCTCCCCACACCCACGCACAACCAAAACAACAAAGTAAAAAAGGTGGTTTTAAATGCACTCACCTTGGCCTGGCCGCCGGAGGTGGTGTGGATGCGCACGACACCCTTGCTGCCGCGGCGCACGGTCAGCTTGCCGTTCTTGCCCTTGAGCAGGGTCTGGAGGGGAGGGCGGGAGGGCGGGAGGGGAGCAGGCACACAGTCAGAGCTTGCCGTTCTTCCCCTGGGAGCAAAGAGCGGAGCCAAGGTAGGCAGGGGGTTGAATGGAGGGAGCGGCCAGCATAATCAATCCACAGGTGAGGGATGGGCAGGTGGAGAGCGCCCCCCCCCTGGTTGCAGGTGCAGCGCAATTCACAGCCTTGAATGCTGCCATGCTAACAACCTGAACCAGACGTCCCCATATGCTGCGTCCATGCAAGCACCATGCGCCACAGCCTGCGGCGGCCTGCCAGCAGGGCGTGCCCCCTACCTGGACGGAGGCACCGGGGAAGCGTGGGATCTGGCTGGAACGCACGGGCTTGCCCAGGACGTGGTACTGCACAGCACAGCACAGCACAGCACAGCACGGAGGGGGGACATGAAGTGAGAGAGAGGGTCAGTTCAGAGATAACAACATGACATGTCAGTAGGGGGACCCAGCGGGGCAGAGGAGGCACCACACCCACACCTGCATGAGCATCGGCAGGTTGATGTTAGCGGGTGCCAGGGTTGTCAGCGGGTTGGTGAGGAGCGGGCGGGAGGCGCGTACACACGTGAGGGGATGCCTGGTGGGTGTGGCATGCACCGGCCAAGGCCCAGCAGCCCCGGCCGACATTGACCAAGAAGCAAAGCATGCGGCGCGGCAGCAGGGCGCCCACACCTGTGCCCACACCACGCTTGGCCGCGGCGGTGCTGAGCTGGCATCCGGGTCACAAGCAGCCCGCATTCTGCAGGTCCACGCCAGCCCGCATATGTACACCAGATCAGGGAAGGAAGCAACACAGCAGGGAAGACAGACAGAAGGGTGGCCCCACCAGCAGCACTGTGTTCAGCAGGCTCAGCTGTTAGCCAGCAGGGGGGCAAGGGCCGCGAGCAAAAGAAGCAGGAGGGCAACAGGCGCGGCGCCCTCACCGTGAGCACGGTGTTCAGCAGGGCCTTGTTGGCCAGCAGCGCCGCCTTGGTGACCTTCAGGGCGCCCAGCAGGGCAACAAAGGCGTCATCTGCAGGGGGCAGAGGGGCGCGAGGGGGGCAAGGACATGAAGGGCAGAGTCTTGCGAGGCGTATGCAGCAGGCATGCAGCCCTGCAGCCATGCACGCCCCAAAACACACATACACACGCACACAACAACTCACCGTTGGGGGCGAACACGGTGGCGCGCAGGTGGGGGTCGGAGAGGGTCTTCAGGATGGCAGGGTCGGCGGCCTGCATGGGCGACATAATGGGAGAGGGTGGCGGGGGATGGGTGGGCAAGGGTGCAGGAAGGGAAAGACAGATGGGTGGGTGGATATGCACCACTGAGTGGGCGGGGGTGATCAGTGGGTAGGTGGGAGGGCACGGTACACTGGAGGAAGGCTGGGTGTGGCTCTGCGCCCCAGGCGTGGGGGCCACGCTCGCACGCGCCAGCACCCCACGTACGCGGTTGCGCCTGACGGCCGTGGCGGCAAGCGGGCAGCCAATCCACCGCACAAACTCTTACCAGCACGGCTTCCAGCAGGATGCCGAAGCCCTTGTCCTTGTTGGCGATCACTGCGGGGGGACAAGGGAGGGGTGCCAGCGGTGAAATGTGTGGTATGACGAGTGCGCCGCCCATGCACTAGTGGATCTGACCCAAAAACCCGACATTGTTCCCGACGTTTCCTGCAGGCGCAGAATCCATTTCCCCAC
>JAPTJF010000480.1:0-46208 GCA_029339195.1 Micractinium sp. NFX-FRZ | reverse complement strand
CAAGTCCCGTAGCGTGCGCACCCCACATACCCACAGTGGCGCCGCCATGGCGGTGAGGAGGTCGCTTGTGCCGAGGCAGCGGCGCTTGTGCCGAGGACAAAAAAGGGTGCGACGAGGAGCGCTCGTGCCGGGGCAGCGGCTGGATCACAACGACGTGATGTCGGATTGGGTTCAGAGCGAGACATCCCCGTGAACAAGAAATGGCACGGCGCCGCCAGCTCAGCACACGCGGTTCCATGTAATACTGCTCGCTGGGGCTCCACAGAGCAATTGATCGGCATTGATATCCTCGCAAGGGTCTACGCAGTCACCATGGACGGTTTCAAAACTGCTGCCGAGATGATGCGCGAAGGTGGGCAGCAGCAGCGAGACTGGGAGACTGCACTACCCTGCGGGTCTCGTGCCTGTTGCTATGAAAATGTGAAAATCACGTTGGATCACGTAGAATGCGCCATCGCTGCGAAAGTGCGCGTTGCCGCCGCTGCCGCCAGCCTTTCCGGAGGCCCCGCCCGCCTCCGGAACCGCCGCCGCCCGCCAGTCGCACTCCTGCAAGCCTGCACTGCTGTGATCGGCATTACCCGTGACATCGCACTCCCTGGTGTGCAATGCAACGACTGTGCCTTGCACAGAGGCAGGGGGGTGGCATCCCACAGCGGCAGCAAGCTGCCGCCATGCATGGCCTCCCGGCTGTTGCCACCCGGCACCCGCTCAAAACGCCCTGGCCCCATTCCTCCTCATGCTCACACCCTCTGTGCATGGTCCTGCGGTGTGCTTCTGCAGCTGCGGCGGGCGGCGATGGCGCCGACTTTGAAGACGCCCTGTCCCAGCCGGATGCCCCCGGCAAGGTGGTGCGCATCACGGTGAGCGGGCGCGGCTGGGCTGCTCTGCTGCACTGCGTTTCACAAAGCAGAGTGCTGCTCAAGGGCCCATCTGGGTGGGTGCTGTGCACGCACATGCTTTTGTGCTGAGCTTTAGGGGAGTTGGGAATGGAAGGGTGGCGCGAGCCTCGTGACCTCGATGACTCAGCTGCCCTTGTGCAGGAGCACAGGCGGCGTGAGCAAGAAGAAGACGTGCCCTTCAACATGATGCTGTTGCTCTGAACCCCAACCGAACTCGTAATCGTACCACTGCTGCCCTGCAGGAGGACGGCGGCGTGAGCAAGGAGATCATCAAGCCTGGCACTGGGTGGGAGGAGCCAGAGAAGGGGGACAAGGTCAAGGGTGAGTGAGGGAGGGGTTGCGTGAGGGGCATCAAGATGAGGGAGTGATGAACCAAGGGTGCTGAAGTCCAGTTGAGTGGCGGTTGTGAATGGAGCCGGACAAGCTCCCTGTCGCCCTCCCTCCACGCCAGGGCAATCGATGTGCTGCGCACCCTAACCGGTGGCGCCAAGCAGGCTTGCTACCCCCCCGCAGCTTGTTTCCCTCGCAGCATCCGTCTGTGCCGCCTGTAAGTTAATTTGGCGCACGCTCTGCCTTCCCATTCCTGCTTCTGCAGTCCACTATGTGGGCACCCTCACTGACGGCGACAAGTTCGACAGCAGCCGCGACCGGGACGAGCCGTTTGAGTTCACGCTGGGCCAGGGTGGGTGCCGCCGCCACGTCAGCACCGCCGCCACGTCAGCACGACAGGCTGGCGCGTGCAGCACAGCGGGCTGAGGACAGCGGGCTGAGGCCATGGGTGCTCCTGGCCGACTGCTTCCCTTGCCTTAGCCGCCGCTTGTTGTGGGCCTTGCTGGTGTGGCAGGCTTCATGTGCCATATGTGGCCTCAATAAACGAATTTCTCCCTCCTCTTTCTTTCCTTGCCCCCCTCCCGTGCCTCTCGTCCCGCAGGCCAGGTCATCAAGGGGTGGGACCTGGGTGTTGCCACCATGAAGAAGGGCGAGGTAAGGAATAACGTGGGGAAAGGCAAGCTTGTATGTGCCACGCAGTACTGTGTTCACTGGTGGTTCTGCAGCTGCCGGAAGGCCCCCACTGCAAACCTGAGGCGTGAGCGGACCTGCGTGCAAGCAGTATCAATTGCTTTTGAAAGAGCACAGGTGCCCAAGCTGACCACCACCTCAGAGCACGGGTGCGGGGACCTGCGGTCAACTTTCCATACCTAAATTGAATGCCCTCCCTGTTTTCGGTTTTTAAATAATGCAGGTCTCCAAGCTGACCATCACCTCAGAGTACGGGTACGGCGACAGCGGCTCCCCGCCCAAGATCCCCGGGGGTGCCACCCTGGTAGGTGGGCAGGGAGGCTGTGGGCTGCTGGCAGCAGAGGAGAGGGCGGCAGGACGGGGAGTCGGGGCGTGTCCCGCTGCGCCAACGTCCCACCGCACTTGCTCATGGACCTCCCACCCACCCTGCCCCACCATGCCCATGCCTGACTGCCTGGTTTCCGTCCTGCTTCCTTTGCCTTGCCTCTCCCACTGTTGACCATTCGGTCCGTGCCATCACCTCACCTGCCCGAACCCCTGCTCTCCCCTGTGCAGGTGTTCGAGGTGGAGTTGATTGACTGGAAGAGCGTGAAGGACATTGCCGGTGAGGCACTCATGCGCGCATTTGCATCCACGTGTGTTCTTGCTTCTGCGCTTGTATCCTTGATTGTAATAAGCAGCTGCGGATGCAGCCAAGTCGTGCCTTTTGCACGCACCTGAAAGAGTAAATTTTGCCTCTTGCCGCGCGACATGCAATGTTGACGTGCTTCAATATGAATGTGCTGCCTTTAGGAAGCTCTTGGCCCGGCTGTCACCGCCTCCTCTCCTGTCGCATGTGCAGGTGACGGCGGCGTGATCAAGACGATTGTCACCGAGGGCAGCGGCTGGGCCAAGCCCCTGCCTGCGGATGAGGTGTGCGTGCATTTCAGCGCGCGGGTGCAGGGTGCAGCGGAGCCCTTCTACACCACCCCCGAGGAGGGTGAGGAATTTGAGCTGTCCCAGGCCCACTTCTGCCGCGCCATCGCCACAGGTGCGCAGGAATGGGGGGCTTGGGGGGCTGGGTCGAGTGGTGGAGGATGGGGTGCGCGGCATGGCATAGCAGCAAGGGGGAAGCGTGGGTGAAGGAGCAGGCTACTGGTTGGGGCGAGGGCTGCATGCTTTGGAGGGGGGTGGGAGCAGTTTGGTGGCGAGTTGTAGAGCGGGCAGATAGCAGCATTCTCATGGCGGCATCCAACATCCCACGTGCTGCGCATGCGTTTCTGGCTGTTTGACACAGAGGCACAGCCTGTTCGTCGCCGACTTGCGCTCTTCCATGCCGTCCAGCCCCAGTTGTGCCCTCACCCTCCCCTCACCTTGCCCTCACCCTGCCCCCACCTTGCCCCCACCCTCACCCTCACCCTGCGCTCACGCCGCCCCCACCCTGCTGGCTGCAGCTGCTGCCACGATGAAGAAGGGGGAGGAGGTGAAGATGATTGTGAAGCCTGAGTGTGAGTGCGCTAGGGGTGGTTCATTGATCTATCGTCAACGCTTGTGGGGCGAAGAGTCCAGATGTTTGTGAGCTTCAAGCGCAAGTGCTGAGTGTGCGGGCCTTCCTTGGGCCGCTTGCCAGTCGATGGGTCAGCACAGCTGGGCACCGCCTGGTTCCTGCCCACCCTGCCACAGTGCTAGTCGATGTCGCTTCTCCTCAATCCCTCAGCATGCTCACCCGTGCCTGGCCCCCACACCTGCTGTTACCCCTGCCCGCAGACGGCTTTGGGGACGAGGGGCGTGGTGCTGAGGTGCCCCCCGGCGCGACCCTTGAGATTGAGATGACGCTGCTGGGTTGGAAGAAGGTGGAGAAAGTGACGTGTGAGTGAGGAAGGGGGGAGTGCACGGGAGGCATGCCGTACTGAACTCGGATGTGTGTGTGTGCAGTGCAGGTTGGAGGGGGGAGGTCCAGAAGGGCAGGCATGTTGTGCTTTGGCCAACCAGCAGCGATGACAAAACGCCCCTCCTTGCTCTTACCTGCCCTCCTTCCGATGATCATCCCATCTCCTGCTTGCCTGCCGCCCTTCCCCCGGCCCTCCTCCTGTCCATTGTGCAGTCGACGGGCTAGTGATGAAGAAGACGTTGTTGGACACGGAGGAGTGGAAGAAGCCAAACGCTGGTGAGAGGGGGCGGTGGGTGTCTGTGGGGAGGGCTGTGGGCGTGTGCGTGTGCAGGCCTGGGGTGGGTGGGGATGGGCTTGGGATTGGGGTTGAGAGGTGAGGGGGCGCGCGCCATCGCCAGAGGCATCTGTCACTTACCCGTGTCCAGTAGAGTGTAATTAGACGACACCAGGCAGGCAGGGGAGCTGGGGGTTGTGGCAGCTCAACATGGGCAGTCTGGGCAAAGAGGGTGCGTGGTTGGCATACTCGTGCCATGGCGCCCAACCCGCAGGCCTCATTGAACCCACCCCACCCGCGCCAGCCCTCCTCACCCACCCGCTTCACCGCGGTTCACCTCCTGACCGCTCCACCCCATAAACGCCCACCCCTCCACCCACATGCAGGCGCCCAGGTCACCGTCACTTACACCGCACGCGTGCTGCCCTCTGGGACCGTGTTTGATGAGAAGCCCGCCGACGCCCCGCTGCAGTTCACCACCGATGAGGGTGAGGCAGGATGCCAGCTGGGGCGGTTGGCATGGCTAATGAGGCAGCATCAGCTGGGCAGCGTGGCAGGTGTCCGCCCGCCTGCCTGCCTGCCCCCTTGCCTGCCTGTCTGCCCACCTGCCTGCCTGTGCCCGCCTGCTCCCCCCGCCTGCCTGACCAGAGTTCGCTGAAGACTCAAACTTCAGCGACTGAAGCAGACTGAAGACCGCATGCTTCCTCTGTACGTCGTATGCTTGCAGGCCAGGTGGTCGAGGGCCTGGACCAGGCAGTGATGAAGATGAAGGAGGGGGAGCATGCCATCGTGACCATCGCCCCGCAGTACGCATTTGGAGACAAGGTGCGTGGGGTGTAGGGTGGCGGGGCAGATTAGGGGCCGCTTGACCTGTGCAGCGGGGCGTGTCCAGATGCCGGCCTGCCAGGGTCCCCATCTTTCCTTCGGCCCAACGGCACCAGCTTTGGGCACCGGCATGCATGTGTGTGTTTCCGCCCGACAGCAGCAGCAGCATCACACAACCAGCTCTCACCTCCATACCGCCTCACCCGTGCCCCTCCGCCCCTGCCGCCCCTCTGCTGGTGTGCCCCTGCTGCAGGACTCGCAGCAGCCGCTGGCCACGGTGCCAGCGGGGTCCACCGTGGAGTACGACGTGACCCTGGTCAGCTTCGTCAAGGTACTGCAGGGATGGGGTATCGCAGGGGGTGGTACTGCAGGGCGGGAGTGATGATGCTGCGCATGACACCACACTGGTTTGCTTTACCAGGGTACTGCAGGGGCAGTGGAGGTGGCATTGCGCACACTCCTAAGGGTCTGCTCAGAAGCTGGCAGCCACAGCTTCCCATTCACTTGACTCCAAGTTGTACTTACCGTATGTACGCCCTTCCGCCGCAGGCCAAGGACACCTGGGAGATGGACACTGCCGAGAAGCTGGCTGCTGCGGGCGCGCTGAAGGAGAAGGGCAACGCGGCATTCAAGGCGGGGCAGTACGCCAAGGCGGTGCAGCGGTACAACAAGGCCATGGAGGCCATCGAGTGAGTGGGGGGAGCATTTCAGGAAAGGGGCAGCCCTGGGCATCTCGGGGCTGGGCACCATTGTAGCGCAGTATGCCGAGCCGATGCATGGGGTGTAACAAGGCGGCGTGGGCTGCTGGGGAGTCACCGCCGCCTAACAAGCCGTCCAAGGAGTGTGCGGGCACCTTGGGTTGCAACAGTTCGGTTAGACCAAGTGTGTGTGTCAGTTGGGCGTGCAACCCGCCGCCTGCCACCGACGTGAACCATACGTTCAAACTTGCTCGCACTCCACTGGCTGCAGGATGGACGAGCAGTTCAGCGCCGATGAGAAGAAGGCGTCCCGTGACGTGAAGAAGAGCTGCAACCTGAACCTGGCGGCGGCGCAGCTCAAGCTGGGCAACCCGGTGGAGGCGCGCAAGGCGGCGGACAAGGTGGGTGTGTCTCATGTTCCCACTGTGAATCCAGGAGCGGACTGAGACGTCAGAGAGCTGCGGGGCAGTGTGGCCCCTCCTGCTGCCGCCCCACCCCACGCGCCTTCCCACTCCCGCGAACTGGCCTGCCCACCTGTGTGCTCATATTGCCCCCCTGCCCTGCCCTCGCCTCCCACCACATCCCGCCTTCTAACTCTCGTCCGACCCTGCCCCGGAGGCTCCCGCAGCATGGCAGCCGCACAGCCCTCAGTTCTGGGGTCCCGCGTGGTGATCTGCCTGCATCCACGTTCCGCTGGGCTGCAGCTGCAGGGCCGCTGCCAGCGCCCTCCACCCTCTGCATGTGCCTTTCTCCCATGCTTTCCTCCTTCAATCTCACCTGGCCCTGCCCCGTCCCAAGCAGGTGCTGGAGCACGACGGCGGCAACCTCAAGGCGCTGTACCGGCGCGCCCAGTCGTGGATGGAGACCAAGGACTTTGTGGAGGCTGAGCTGGACATCAAGAAGGGGCTGATCGAGGTGGGTGGGGTGAACAAGTGACTGGGGGGTGGGGGGTGACCTGTTAGTGGGCAGGAGGAGCACATGCCTCCCGTAAGGCGTGCGTGTGGCTGTAGCTGCGGCTGCAACGTTGAGCTGTAGCGGCAGCCACGCTTTGGAGCCCCTCCTCCCCATGTGTCTCCACCCCCCTGCGGCCAGCTGCCTGTGTGCTTGCTTGCTGTTGTACTGCTTTCTTCTGGCAGAGCGCCCCGTTCCGCCCCGCCCTGCTCTGCCCCGCGTGCAGGCTGCCGACAGCACCGACTTCAAGCTGCTCCTCAAGAAGTTCAAGGTGGCCCAGGCGGCAGCTGTGAAGAAGGAGCGGGGGCTGTGGGCGGGCATGATGAAGGGGCTCAGCGTGAGCGGCGCGGGCGCGGCGGCAGAAGCTGCAGAGGGCGCGGCACCAGCTGGGGAGGACGCAGCGGCCGCTGCCAGCGGGGATGCGGCGGCAGCGGTGGATGGAGAGGCAATGGAGCAGGCGTGAGGGCGGCGGCGAGCCAGCAAGGCAGCTCGGGCCGATTGGCTGCACGGCGCCTCCACCTGGCCTGCTAGCTGCTTGCTGCCGGCCCGCTGTGGTGCCCGCTGCAGCCGGGCCCGCCCTGCTGCTCGGTCAGCTGTCCCTGGATGTCGCATTTCATTCCCTTGTGAACCTCAGGCCTTAAACCCTCCATTTGTTCGTGGTTTTATAAAACCTGGATCCTCTCATTTCATGTAGCACATCCCCATGTGGGACCCCTGCGAGCCACTCGCGTTGCCCTATAAATAGAAGAGCGCTGGTGGCCGGCACCACGCTTGTTTGCACATCCGGATTGAGAGGTGCCTTGAGCATCTGCGCCAGACAGCAGTGGTATACCTGCCTTGCTTGGATTTGCCGGCAGACTTGCTATATGCGCGCAATGCGGGTTTTGCCCGTCAGTTTGCAGGGCGCTCCGCTGCCGCTTCCGCTGCCGTTGGCACCCTACAGCCACTCTCTGTGAAAGTGAAGGAAATTAAGCATTGGCGTACGTACACAGAGAATGCTGCAGAGGGTAACAGTGCTGCAAGCAACAGTCACAATGCAGGGCGCAGGCCCACACACCCACCAGCCCCTGCAGCTCCGTGCTGCTGGCTGCACTTCGCTGCCGATTGCCTACAGGCCTCATCACACACGTAAGTGAGGTGGTGTGGCACAACTTGCTAGCTGCATGCTGCTCCTGACCCTTCGATGGGAGTCCATGGCTGGTTTCAAGGGGTGCCAGATGTCTACAGATGGGCTGCCGCCATGCTGGCTGGGATCCCATGGCGCTGAGCCCCTGCAGTGCTCTGTTCTCCAGCCCCTGCTTCCAACCAGCCTCCCGCCCGCCATGCGCCCCTTTTGCTAATCGCACAGACTACAGCGCACGTTCTTCGCCAGAGAGCGCTTGCCGCGGTTGCTCACTACGCTTGGGGACGCGGCTCGTGTTGGCCCAGTTGCGTCGGCCTCGACCAAAACCTTGTCTCTAAAACGGTGGTTGGGAGCTCCGCACTGCCCCAGTGCGCCTCCTCCAGCGGACTCGCGCCCGCCCGGGCGCCTCGCGCTTCTAGGTATGTACTCAGGAGCCGGCGACGAGAGGCTTGGGAGGCGGAGCTGTAGGCGCAAGTACTTGAAGCTGCTCGCCGCCGGTGCCGCCGCCGCCACTGCCGACTCACCTGCTGCCTTGGTAGGCTGCACGTTGCTGTCAGCAGCGCGTCTTCCACCCCTCTGCACTGTCCTTGAACTGTGTGCACTGTCACGCCTTCCTCTCTCCGTTGTGCAGAAGTCGCGACGCGGCCTGCGGCACGCGCACGGATGGTGGCACAAGGGAATGTCGGGCTGGCGTTTGGCCTGGTGGCGGCCTCTGGAATGGCCACCTGCATAGGCGCCTGCATTGTGTGGTGCACCAATCTGGCGCAGCCCCGCCTGCTGGCCGGCTCCTTGGGCTTCGCTGCTGGAGTGATGCTGTGAGTGACGCCCGCCGTTGCTGCTGCCGTGCTTGCTTGCTGAAAGCTGGATGTTGCTGTGCACTCTGCACACGTAGGTGGCAAGATGTCAATGTGCATGCCGCTCGGATTGGGTGCTGCACAACTGATGTGCATGCTGCTCACGCGAGTGAGTGTATGTCGCAGATTCTTGCCCACCCCCCTCGCCCACCCTCCCCGCACTCCGAGCCCTATTCTGCCGTGCCGTGTCGTCTCCTTGGCGAGAACCCCTCGTTGTAACGCCACCACAGTATGCGCGCTGCACCCCAACCATTTTGGCACTGCTCCCCTCACCCACGCCGCATGCAGCTTTGTCTCCTTTGGCGAGATCTTCATGCGCAAGTCGATAGATGCATTCCAGGGCGTGGGCGCCTCCAGCGACGCCGCCTTCCGCTGGGCCACCCTCTGCTTCTTCGGCGGCATGGCGGTCATTGCGCTGCTGGACAAGGTGGGGCCCTCCCTGACTGATGGGTGCAGATTTTGTCAGCAGTTGTTGCTGTTGATGGTGGAGGGGTGCGGATACGTCTGCAGGCAGGGTTGCCTGACCTGGGCTGGCCACCCCTGGGGCACCCCTTCACCACTGCACGCCTTTTAGAAGCCCGCGACGCTCACTCAAATGATACCTCTGGCACGCTTCTCCCCCTCAGGTGGTCCACGTGCTGGTGCATGTCAGCGACCGGCAGTCCAAGCGCCGTGCCGTGGCAGGCAGCGCCGGCGCCAGCATGTCCACAGCTAACCTGTTGGCATATGAAGACAGGGCGGCACTGGGGCACAAGCAGCAGCGGCGGCAGCGGCACCAGCCGACGGACAGCGCCAGCTCACCACCACGAGTGCTGTCCATGAGCAAACAGCAGAACGGCGGCGCCGGTGATGGTGCAGCAGCAGCAGAAGCAGGCGGAGAAGAACGTGCAGCACCAAACGCAGCATCAAGCGCAGCAGCAGCAGCAGCAGCAGCATTCGATGTGGAGGCCGGCAGGCTGGCAGCAGATGCAGGAGCCGCAGCTGCGGCTAGCGGCACGCCCCCATGCAGCAGCTCGGCTAGCGACGACGGCTGCGGCAGCATGAGCATGTCGGCGCCGGGGATGCTTCCCGAGCCCTGCGATTCTGTGACGGGAGCAGTGGTGGCGGCCACAAGCCCCGGGGTGGTGCATGGGGAGCAGCAGGGCGGGCACGGCGGCATGGATGATCCGGTGAGGCGCGGCTGCCTGCCGCTGCTGCTGCCCGCTGCTGCTTCTGCTGCTGCCTGCTGCTGCTGCTGCCGCTGCTGCTGCTGCTGGCGGCGGAACTACCGCTGGGGTTGCTTGGCGCTGCAGGCTGCTTTTGGCAGCAGGGCACACCCAGGAACACAGTGGGCGGGCACACGATGGGCAGGCAAGCAGCTTTTCCACGCTGGCTAGTTGTGGCCACTTATAAGATTGCATGTGTGTGTGCTTTCCCCGCCGGCAGGGTGACCCGGCAGCAGTGACCACCACCTCGCGCACGCCCCCCGCCGTGGTTGAGATCATGGAGAGCGACCACCACTCGTTCATGCTGAAGAAGATGGGTGAGTGGGGAGGGGTGGGGTGGGGGTTGTAGATGCAGGGGGGTGGGGTGGGTGCAGGCTGCCTGACCTCCTGCCTGCCCGCTTGCACACCGCCTCCTAGTGTGCTGCCGCCCTTCAACTCTTCACCCACACAGGCCCGCTCCCCGCCCTGGCCACCTGCACACCCACAGCTTCCCTCCTGCACCGCCTCACACAGCACCTCCCCCTGTGCTTGGTTCCACTGCCCCCGCCACCGCCCCCCGCAGGCCTGCTCACCGCCCTGGCCATCTTCATCCACAACTTCCCCGAGGGCCTGGCCACCTTTGTGGGTGCGCTGGCGGACACCAAGGTGGGGGTGGGCCTGGCGGTGGCCATCGCCATGCACAACATCCCCGAGGGCATCTGCGTCGCCATGCCCATCTACTACGCCACCGGCAGCCGCTGGAAGGTGAAGCCGGGGGCGGGGCCCGGGAAGGGAGCGGGAGGCGGGGGCAGCCGGAATCCCGGTGCAGCTGGGTGCTTGTTTGCTGTGCGGGACAGAGCATGGGCAGCAGGTTCAGTGGCAAGAGCAGTGGCAGCGCGAATTGATCGGGGCATGCAAAATCGGCAGGCACAGTGAATGGTTTATAGTGCCACCCTCCGGTTGTGCTCGGCACCCGCAGCAGCCTCACCTTCAGCCACTTGGCTGGGCGTTGTCATGTGCCCGCTGGGCTTGCTTGATCCAGCACGCTCCCCCCTGCCTGCCCCCGCAGGGCTTCATGTGGGCCCTGCTGTCCGGCATGTCTGAGCCTCTGGGCGCACTCGTGGGCTACCTCATTTTGGATGGCGACAGCACCAGCCTCTCCTTTGCCATCGTGTTTGGCCTGGTGGCGGGTGAGCGGTGTTTGCTGCTGGATCATTAAGCTAGCTTAAGCTGAACACAACGGCAACTTTGCTTGGCAGTATGTGTTTGGGCTGGCGGCGGGTGGCTGGTGATTGAGCTGTTGCAGTGTGGAGGCACCACACGCAGCGCCGGCTGGGCTGTCCGAAGGGACACTTTGCCTGCCTGCCTCCCTGTGGCTCTGCCTTGGTGCTGCAGCGCAAGGACAGTGGCAGAGCCTTGCTGGCTTGCTGCTTTTTATTGAAGTGCACAGCACCAGCCTGCTGCCAACCCTCCCTTCCCACACAGCAACTCCACCTCCTCCTGCCCTCCCCCTCCCCCTCCCCCTCCCCCCCAGGCATGATGGTGTACATCAGCGTGAAGGAGCTGATCCCCACCGCACTGCGCTACGACCCCAAGGACAGCGTGGCCACGACGTGCGTCATCGCCGGCATGGTAGTCATGGCGGCCTCCCTGCTGCTCTTCACACTCTAGTAGTGGCGTTTGTCAGCCTCCCTGCTGCTGCATGCTGTGAAGGCGCCCTGAGCGGCGGTCGAGTGATGTGACAGGGACCGAGACCTCCTCTGAAACTCAACTTCACTACTCAAGTTGATACCATGTTTTCGCTCAAAGGCTCTCATGAAATTTTGCGCATGCCTTTTCTTCCTGCGCGTTGCTTCAACCTGCTGTTTATACACTATGGTACCTGTATTCGCTGCGGACCCTTTGCGTGCCGCCCTTCTGGCACTGCCCCCCCCCCTCTGTCCTACCCTCTCCTTTCCTGCTGCCGCTTTTCTGCCATAGCTGTGCCCCTCTGCACGTTCTTGCCACCTGACGGCCCTGTGCCACGTCATTTCATCAACCTCAACCCCTCTGCTGCCCTCCTCTTCATCTCAAACTTGCCATCTCACCACGTGCTTGCTATTTAAACGAATGGCTTACATGAAACTGGCAAATGCGAGTAATGTACCAGCTATCAAAGCAAATGCGCCTGGTCTGGAAGCTGCTGCAGGCAGCACCTGCTTCTGACATTTGCCAGGGGGTGGGCAGGTGCACGGGGCGCCGTTGGCGCTCCAGGCTCACCAGGCAGCTGGGCAGCCTGCAGGGTGGATGTGTGCAGTGGCCTGTGCGCGCTCCCGTTGCCCAGGAGGGCAGCCTCAGAGCGCCAGCCTGGCGCTGCCACTCAGGCCAGGGTGCCGATCAGGTAGCGGGGCAGGTACTGCTGTGGCTCGGGGTCGCCGCTGTGCTTGGCCAGGAAAGGTTTGGTGGCATCTGTGCCTGCGTAGGCCAGGATGCGGGCAGCACCGCCTGCAGCACTGGCAGTCACAGCGTATGCATGCCAGTCAGTGGTCTGCCGTAAGTCACATCTTGGCGAGTCTGGCGGCGTACTGCTGCAATCCCCGCGGCAATGTGAGCCTCGCCCCGCTGGCTGGCTGCAGAAGCGTGAACTGCCCAGCCCACCCAGCCTTCCCGTGCCCTCACCCGGGTGCAGATCCAGCCACTTGGTGACGTCATACACCTGAAGTGGGGAGCCACGGGCGGGTGGGATGGAGGCGTGAGGGCGGCTGAGGCGGCACTGGGAGGAATCCGGTGGGGTTCTAGGAGCGGCCGATGGGTCAGGGGCTCAGTTGGGCGCATGTGGTGGGCCAGGGCGCCGGCGCGCACCGGTGCCCACCCACCTTCCCCTCAATGGCGATCCATGCCGACTCCTTGCTGTTGTGGACCGCCAAGTCGGTCAATGTATATGTGGCAGACCCGGGGCTGCAGGGCAGGGTGAGACAGCAGAGGCCAGCAGTCAGGTGGATGGGAGGCGGGAGCTGGGGCAGAAGCTGGGTGGTGGTAGCGAACGGGTTGTGTTAGGGGGCATGGTGAAGGGAAGCAGGCAGTTGGTGCCACGCTTGCCACCAAAAGTGTGCGTGCCGGCACCAGTTGTTCTTTTCAAGCAAGGGAGCGCATTTCAAGCACGCTACACTGGTCGACGGCGAGGCTGTGCACTCACCCCGCTGCCTGCGCCGCCACAGAGCAGTCCTGCAGAACAGGGCGCGCGGGCCATGCGGGGTCAGCGTGCCGGCTCTGCTCTACTTCCAGCTTCGCAAACTGGCAATGCGCAGTGCAGAAAGCCGCGAGCTTGTGGTCGCTGGACGCATGCCGTCACGAATGCTGCCTTGGCCAACAAGAGCAGGTCGCTGTGCCACCCGCTATCACCTGTGATGCCGCCAAAAGAGCGATCAAGGTGGTCAGGGCGAGCAAGCTGCGAGACATGTACTCGCCAGCCTGTTGGCGACTGCTCGTTGAAAACCGCGGCGTCTGAGCAAGCAGTGCGTACACTCCGGCGCTAAGAACAAGCAGGGGCAGTGCCAACACAATAGGCGACGCGCGCGTCGCAGACGCGAGTTGTAGGCTGGGTGGAAAACACAGCGCATCATATCACAGCATGCACAGCATGGCCGTCACGCCAGCCCCCCATAACAACTAATTAATAAACAAATGACCATATGGGAATGGCTGCAAGCGGTCTACAACTGATTCATGTAGCTTCAGAGGTGCAGGATTGGTCAGCACCCACCCACGTCACCAGCGGTGCGCAGTGCGCACCGCCCATCGAGTCAGTGTGGCATAGACTTCCGTTTTGGAACATGCCTTCAGCGCAAGGGCGAGAATCGGGCCAGTGTGGTATAAATGGGGTGCCAATCAGGCCTGCGCTCCGGCTACGCAGCGCACTGGTCAGGCCCGGGTGTCACTCAGATATGCAGGCAAAAGAAATTGTGCAGGCACGGCGTACCGCAGCATAGCAGGCGGGCGCTGGCGTTGACCAGCCCTCTTATGGAGCACCATTTGTGCCTCAACAGGCGCACTAACACGTTACAGTGATTGACCTGAAGTGAACGGAAGACGTCAAACAAAGAGGAAAGAATGCAGTAAGGAAACAATACCCGGGGGCGACACGGGCAGCGGTGGGCGGCACCTCTCCGGCTGCAGGGAATGCGCCCCAGCCGGAGGAGGCGACCGTACTGCTGCTGCACACGTGATTGCACCTGGTGGGTGGTGGGCGGTGGAAGCGAGCCAGGCAGTCAGGGTGGGTGGTGGGGAGTGCAATAAAATGGACAGTGGATCCAAGGGATAAAGAGGTAAGGATGGGGCGCTTCGCAGGATGGGGAGAAGTCAGGGCGGTTGCGGTGTCCGCCAAGTCAGTGCTTGCCAGGGGTCGAGGCTCGGCCTGGGCCCGCCCCCGCGTGGCAGCTGCTGCCGAGGGTGTGCTCAGAAGTCTTGCGGGTGACACCAGCACAGCACACACAGCACTGGTGAGGCACGCCAGCGGGGGCGGCTCAGCAGAGCAGCCTACTCAGTGGCAGGCAGCCCGCTCAGTGGCAGGCAGCCAGCCAGGGGCCTGGCCTGGAGTCGTGAACTGCCGCTCAGGCCGCCAGTGAGGTGCTGTGTGCCGCATGGCGCCGCATCAAGGTTTCAGGGCCTCCGCTTAGGGCGCCAGGGTGCCGATCCAGTAGTTTGCTGATGGCAGCATGGGGAGGGCAGGAGTGTGTGATGTCAACAGGTGTTAGGGGGAGGAGGTGAAGGCGGGCGGGCCACCAGTGGGCAGGTGGCAGAGGGCAGAGGATACAGGAGGTGAGGGCAGCACCCGCTTGCAGATGCAGGCAGATATCGATCCCGACGCAGTGTGCGCTGCAGGTTTTGGTGCGGCACACGCAACATCAACCACCGGCCCTAACAAGCACGCCAGGCGCTCAGCGGGGTGCACTCACAGAGGTACACCTTTGGCTGGGCATCCGCGGCGTGCTGCTGCATGAAAGCCATGGTGGCGTCGGTGCCGGCGTGGGCCAGCAGGCGCGCAACGCCGCCTGCGAGGGGAAATGAGGTTGGAGGCGGGGGGGCCCGGGCGGAGGTGAGCGGCGTGATGCTGGTCTCCACAACCCACGCCCAAGGGGAATCCTTTTCTACTTCCTCTTGAGCGGCAGGACGAGGGGATGGGTGGGTGGGCGGCATTAGTGGGCGTGCAGGAGGCGAGGGCAGGCGTGTGATGGGGCACAGGGGCGGGGCAGGGCGGCTTGGCAGGAACAGAGCAAGGGGCAGGCCAGGGTGGCGGGCGGGCTGCCTTGGGCAGCAGAGGCACGTGATGCAGGCCAGGGCGGCAGCCGCTCCTTACCGGGGTGCTGAGGCAGCCATAAGGTCACATCGTAGACCTGCACAGGCAGAGACACCATGTGTTTAGATTACTGCGCGATGCATACAACATTTTTTAGAGGTGAGGGGTGGGACAGAGGTGCATGGTGCAGCAGTGGGGTGAGGTGGGACAGCAAGTCCAGTGGCGTGGAGGGCAAAGAAGTGAAGGGTGGTGGATTCGGGCAGGGCTGGGGCGACTGGCACGTGCCGTGGGGTGGGGAGGTGGTGGACGGGAACATGTGCATGCAGGCGGGGCAGGGACGTTGTTGGCAAGCTTGCACCGGGCAGGCATCAGCACGCTGCCCTAAAATCCGCAGGCAGGCAGGCAGGCAGGCAGGCAGGAAGGTGCAAGTGCGGGCCACCATGCGCGCCTGCACCGAGCAAACGGCTGCTGATGCCTGGCAATGTTCTGTGCTGGGCTTGCCCACCCACCCACCTGGCCGTCGACCACGATCCAGGCGGAGTCCACAGTGTTGTGTACTGCCACATCAGCCAGGGTGTAGGTCCCAGTGGCGGGACTGCATTCGGGCCAGCACAGGGCATTGGGGGCAGTTGAGTGGTGGCGGCGGCGGCGGGGCCCGAGGCAGCGCCGCGTGGGCGGGGCGGCAGCGTGGGGCAGGCTGAGCGTCGTGCGGCGGGTGTCTGGTGGTGTTACAAGGAACATGCCCAGCAGCCTGCATACGCAGAGGCATTCAGCCAGAGCCTTGCGCGCGCTCACGTCGCAGGGGCAGGCGCTTCGGCGCCGCCGATGGCGCCGCCGCTGGGCGCGGGTTCAGGCGCAGGGCCCAGGGCTGGGGCCTCCGCCAGCAGAATGCGGCCCTGCAAACAATGAATGCATCTAGGAGCGGCATGAGCCCGCTGCTCGGGGAGGGGTCAGCCTCCGTTTACTGCCTTGCTTGACGTGCCGCGTGAACTCTCCCACGAAGCTATAAGCCGGCGCAATCCCCGTAATTGGCGACCACTTGCCTGGGCAGCAGCCAGGAGGGCGGCCAGGAGCGCCACAGCGACGAGTGTGCGAGACATGGTGGTCTCTGCGCGCTTCTTCAGCCAGTCACACAGCTTGCAACTGGCTAGGGAACTAGTAGGGTCAGGTGACAGCCACCATTGCCTTGAAGACACGGTGACAAGAACACGTGCTACCTGGTGACGTGGACGGCAAACCCTCATCGGCAGCTGGAGGAAGACCAAAGCTATGCTGGATTAAGATTAATCTGTTCAAAGATGCTTCTTGGAGTGAAAGCTTCAGGATGAGGGGAACGGAACAGAAGCAAAGCATGCGGGCAGCAAGAGGCTCACAGCCAAGCGCTCATGGGCGCTGCCGCCAGCTCCAACACTTGCAGCAGCGCATTGCTCGGCAGCGCCGCCAGCCAGCCGCCCCTGGTGCGCTCGCCACCCTCGGCAGGTGGCTCAGCCGCTTGATTGCTGCCATCTGCCGCCCGCCCGCCATCCCCCGCCTTGCAGCCATCGTGGAAAGCGTGGCCAAGTCTGTGGCCGGCAGGAGCGAGCTGGAGTGCCCGGCGCCAGCTGGCGGCGACGCCAACGACACCTCCCCTCGCGCCTGCGTGCTGAAGCTGGAAGGCATGATCAGCTTGCCTTGCATCTGCACCCACTGTCTGTCCTCCAGCAGTGCTGCCCGCCAGCAGCAGGGTGCGCACAGCTGCCTTGAAGGTGGCGGGCCAGTAGTGGTGGCTGTCAGGGCTCCAGCTGCCACCGTGGGCCAGGAACACCAGCCTGGCAGGGAAGTTGTGCAAAGTTTGTGAGGTGAGGAATGAGATGTGCTAGGAAGGACCCAGCGCGGGGGGGAGCACACACATGCATGAAAGCGCACGGGGAAGCACGCCGTGCCTCACAGTGCACACCTCTGATTCAGCAGGGGAGGGTGGAAGTAGAATGGGTCGGGCACCGGCAGGAGGTCGTTGTCATTGAGGGGCAGGAAGAACGGAGTTGCGACGTTGCGGTACACGGGGGGGCGGTACCCCGCCCCCAGCAGCAGCTCCAGCACACGCAGGGCGATGCGCTCATCCTCGCCCTCAAGCGGGTAGAACATTGTCTGCACCAGCACCCAGGCGGTCCCGTTGGTCGTTGTCAGGGGTGCAGTAACAAGTGTCCAGAAACGAGAGGTGTGACAGGCTGCCCTCTGTCCTTCGTGTCCCGATCACTGTGTCCCCAGCTGTCCCCAGCTGTCACAGGTAGGGTTGGGGGCGCTGCGGCACACCAAACTGGAAGCTCACCGATCGGCGCAGCAGCGCGTGAATGGGAGATGACGAGTAGTCAGCATGGTGACCTTCCAAGCCGACCCGGTTCTGGTCCACAGCCGGGCGCCCGCACGCTAGCAGCAGCGCCACAGCCTGGGGATTCAGGCGGCGGACTGCAAAGATCAGCCCCTGCACCGTGAGCGGAGCGCCGGCCTGGTGCAGCAGCGGCACAGTCGCCTCTGCCACGCCGTCGCCGCGTTGCACGCTAGCCGCGGCCAGCAGAGAGGGGTAGCGGGGCGTCCAGACTGCCAGGTTGAAAGGCAGCTGGCTGGCCAGCAGCGCTTCTAGTGTGGCGGCTGCGCAGCTGGGCTCGCTGTCGTTGATGGCCGTGTAAAGCAGCCATCCAAGCGCGGCGACATCAGCACCCTGCACTGCATCTGAATCCCCGCCCAGCATCCCCTCCAGGCAGCTGATGCCATGGCTGAGCAGCTGGAGGTGTCCGCGGCAGATGGCAGCAGCTGCCAGGTCATACGCCTCCTTCTTGCTGCCCAGCTGCAGCGTGCCTGCCGCCCGTTGTCGCTCCAAGTGGGCCAGCAGCACTCCACCCCACTCCGAATCGTCAGCATCACACGCCCTGCTGGGGCACACGTTTTCCGTCAGGAAGCACTCCGCCGTATGAGGGCGGGCTGACTGCAGACAGTTGGCGCCGTGCTGCAGCAGCAGATCCAGCAGCTGGCGGTGCACAGCGCCGCATGCTGACGACGTCTGCTTGGGAAGGGCAGCCAGGGCGGGCCAGATGCCGGTGTTGGGGTCAGCACCCAGCTCTAGCAGCCGCTGCGCAATGTCGACATGGCCTAGGCTGCATACATGGAGCACTTGGTTGTGGGTCGGCCAGTTGCACCCTCGTAGAGCGTGGGTGCGAGGTCCCAAACTCGTGTACAGGTAGGCCGGCGGCACCCCGACTCACCTCACAGCCAGCACGAGCGGGGTTGCTCCGCTGAGCAGTACTCTCCAACGCCACGGACTGCTGTAGTAGTCCTCCAAGCTGAGCCCAGTCACCCACTCCGGGTAAAACTGTGTGTACATCGAGAACCGGAAGCCCTTGGCAAGTCCGGAATTGAGCGGCGCCCCTGCGGCGACCAGCGGCGCCAACGCCTCGGAGCAATGCCCCATCACGGCCCAGTGCAGGCTGGTGAAGCCCAAAGGCCCCTCATGGTGCAGAAGGTCAGCATAGGGCCCTTGGAGCAGGGCTGCAGCCGTTGGGGCGTCTCCCAGCAGCAGGGCGTCGAACAAAGCGCGCATCTCTGGGGTGGGGACGACTTCTTGTTCCGAAGACATGTGCACTGGAGCAAAGAGGTTGCGTTGGGGGAAGCGTGGGGGGACGTGAAACTGCCCAGCTTCAGGTGTGCTTCAGGTTTGCGTCAGGTCGCCGGGGAGGATGCGCTGTGGCACTGACTAAGGAAGCCTTGGACGTGAAGCAGACCAGGTCAAGCAGATGGGCCTGGGATCTGCCATGCGTAAGATGCCCCTGCTGGCAGCGCCGTGATAGGGGGGTAGCTAGGCGGGCGGCGGCGGTTGTGGCTTGTTGGCAGTGCTAGTCAAAGACAACATCGGGAGCCCCGGGATGTCCAAGCAGGTGAGCACGCTCCACTGCAGGCGGTGCCACGTGAAGCAGTGGCCAGCATTGCTACACTCTGCCCGGCAGCGGCGGGAACCGAAGAGTCAGCTGAGGGTCGGGTGAGTTGTGAACACATGAATTTGGTTGCTGCTGCGCGGCTGGCCCCCGGGCCCCGGCGACCACTGCAGGTCAACTGGTGCACCATCCCAGGACGAACCCCAGCCAGCGCCGGGCCGAACCGAGCCAGCCCAGCTGTGGCCTGGCAGCGCAGACGCACTGGGTTGGGCCCAGGGGCAATGGGGGGCAAGCGAGGGAGCAGACTTGGAGGGTGGCTCGGCTGGTCCGCGGTAGCTCCACATCAAGACTGATTGTGAGACGAGCACGGCACAGAGGGCTAAATGAGTACCGGCACCTGGAAGCTGCACTCGTTGTTTGCAACAGGGGAGATGAGTGGACAGCCAATCTGGCCCGCACGAGGCCTCCTCCTACTTCCTCTCTGCTGCTGATCAAACAGTCCGCACGCCTGCCAGGATGCATCATGCTGCCGATGGGTCGTCAGTGACTGCTGATGGGTGGAGCGTTGCAAATGCAGTCCTGGCCAGGGGGCCGAAGACATTTGGGGGTGGTGATGGTGGGGGGTGAGGCACCAACCAACAAGCAAGCACGTGGTAACAAAATGTGGAAAAGGGAAGCAACAAAACGTGCACTAGCACTAGGCGGGGCCGCGGAGCACCTGCGCGCTCGCCGGCGTTTCCTGTTGAGCGACAGCAGCCAACAGCAGGCGTGAGCTGCGCGCCTCCAGCTGCCCTTGGCCCGCGTGACCTCTCTGGCCCGCTGTGCCCACCCATTACCGCTCCGCCTGCTGTGCACGCTGTGCCAGCGCAGCATCCACCGCGCCCAGCAGCTCTCGGCTGGCATCCGCCGGGTTCTCGGCGGCAAAGATGCCAGACACAATGGCAGCGCCTGCGCAGCCGGCGGCGATCGTCTGGGCGGCATTGCCGACCTTCACGCCGCCGATGGACACCACTGCAGCAGGGATTGGGGGTGGGGAGCAGCATGGCGGCACGCAGGGAGGAGGTGAGGGCACAGGAGGGGAACAGGGTGCACACAATGCAGTGCCCTGCTCTGGGGGAAGCGATGCCCGATGTGCCGCGATGTGCCGCACATGCCACCGTCAGGCAGGTGCTCCCCTCTGCCCCAGCCAGCCGCAGCAGCAGCAGCAGCAGCGGCAGCACCTATCACCAGCCAGCCACCAAGTGTGTGCTTCTGTGTGTGCTCACCGGGGATGCTGACCGCCGAGCAGATCTGCGCCAGGCGCTGCAGCCCAATCACCTCTGCGGCAGGAGGGGCGGGGCGGGGTGGGTTGGGTGGAAAGAAGTGAGCTGCCCAGCACCCAACACGGGTAGGGCGCATGCACTGCACCTTCCCGCCGCTCCGCAAGGCAGGTGCAGCGCGCCGGCCCCCTCGGACGCCAACACCCACCCAATGGTAAATGTGCAGCGTGGGCCCCACGCCCCACTATCCCCTCCCCAGCACCCAGCACTGCTCACAGTTGACCACAGTTGACCACACCAGCACCCACCTGACTCCTTGGTGCCGGTGGGGAACACCGCGCCAGCACCCACGTAGTCGGCACCATCCGCCTCGGCACGCAGCGCCTGTGGGGCAGGGAGGTGTGACGGACGAGGGGTTGGGCTCAGCAGGGGGCGGGGTGGTCGTTTAAGTGGGTTGCTGACATCAGATCCTGGCTGGGCTGTGGGGCTGAGGAGGTCAAAAGTGTGTTCAGGGGCAAATTCCTGGAAAAAGGCCGGACAGCTGTGCAGCTCATGCCCGCCCAGACCCTTCCCAGTACATCACTCGGCCCCTCCGCCGTCGTCACGGCCACAGGCAGCGGTAGGAGAGTGTCCATCCCCACCCACCCATCCCTCCACCCACCCACCTCTTCAACCGTCTTCACCGACACCCCCAGGATGCGGTCAGGCCCGATCATGCGCCGCACGCTGCCCGCAGGCAGGTCGCCCTGCTCCCAGGCCAGGGGGAAGAGGGGCGCAGAGGGGCACATGGTGAGGCCCTCTGGGTGAGGTGATCGGGGCAGGTGGCTTGCGGTGGGCAGGCACGGGGTGGGGTGGGGTGCAGGAGTCCGATGAGAAGAGAGTGCCACATGGCAACCACACGCGCTGCCTCCTACAAGCGCCGCCCGCCTCATCTGCACACGTGTGCCCACTACTGCCAGGATACCCACGGCTCGCTTCCCCCAAAACCTTGCTTCTCGTATCAAGCCGCCCCACAGCATCTGCGCTGCCGCACCTGGCCCACGTGCACGCCGTCTGCCCCCACCGCCAGCGCCACATCCACGCGGTCGTTGATGAGCAGCGGGATGCCGCGCGCCTTGCACACCTCCAGCACCTCCTTGGCCTGCGGTGGGACAGAAGAAAGAATGATTCACATCAAGTGGCCGCACTGCATGCCGCCTGAGTTGCAGGACTAGTCACAAATACAATGGAAGGGCGGACACGCACAGAGGGGCGTCCCATACGCAGAGGGCTACCCAGCACCGAGGTGCCCCTACCAGGCAGGCAGCAGGCAGGCCCCAGCCACCAGGCAGGCAGGCAGGCAGGCAAGCAGGCAGGCAGGTAGGCAGGTAGGCAGGCCCCAGCCACCCCAGCAGACCAGGAGCCCCAGCCCCGCCCCACCTGCTGCAGGAAGGCCCCCCCATCAATCTTCTTCTCCCGCAGCTGCACGATGGTGGTGCCGCCGTCGATGGCCTGCCGCACTGCGTCTGCAGGGGAGGGACGGGGGGGAGCGAGGAAGAGAGGGTGGGGGCTAGCAGAAGGGGAGAGATAAGTGCCGACACACGCCATTGGCTGGCACCCGCAGCCCCGAGGCCGCTCCTTTGACTGCCGCCACACCTGCCCCTCCCGCCCCAACTCACCCGCGCTGCTGCGCCCGTGCATGGCGTTGCAGTCTAGGTCGGTGACGGCGTACACGCGCAGGTCACACGCGTTGGGGATGCGCAGGCGGCGGGCGGCCGCCGCGGCCTGCTGCTCGCGCGCCGCCTCTGCAGGGGGTTGTGTGTGTGGGAGGGTGCGCGTTCAGGAGGGCAGGGGAGAGGGGACAGCAGGCCGTGCGTGGTGTGAGAAGGGCGGGCGACTCTGCGCCTCCAAAAAGCTTAGGTTCACTGGACCACTGTACGATGCTCCACACTGCTGCGAACAAGTGCGTTATCCCCCAGGACAGGACAGCCCCTCCTACCACCCCAGGAGGAGGCAGGTGAGGCGGTGAGATTTACCACCCCAGCCCAGCACCTGCTGTGTGGCTGGAGGCGGCAAACTCGTGGGCAGCGCCCGACAGCGCGGCCGCCACGCCAGCGGCCGCCAGGTCAGCACTCCAGTCGGAGATGGCAAACCCGTGGTTCATGGGCTTCTGCGGGGCGGGGAGGGTGACGAGGAGGGGAACACAAAGCGAGGTTTGTAGTGGGAATGCCAGTGAGATGGTACATGACATGCAGCGGGCCTAAAAGGGACCCTTGCCCAGTGGCGTCTGGCCCAGTGGCTGCCACATGGTGCGAAACTGGCCAGCAGCTGCCAAGTAGAAAGAACAAGCAAAGCAGCCACCCTGCCCACCCACCTGCAGCCCCTTGCCCAGAGGCAGGTCCATGCTGCGCTCCAGCATGCGCCACACGTACCTGGGGAGGGGGGGGAGGGTTGTGTTGGGACGAGGGAGGTGAAGAGGTGAGGTTCAATCTCCCCTGTCATCAAGGATTTAGATGTGAAGGATAGGACAGAGGGGGCCAGGTGGTGTGGGCATTTGGGTGACAAAAGGGGAAGATGAACGAATGAGCAGGAGTCGTGAGGGGCGGGGCAGGGAGTGGGGAGTAGGTGGCCCACGGCCCACTCTGCAGGCTTTAGCCGAGGCGTCTCAGCCAGACGTGTGCCAGGCCATGCCGGCCACACCTGCGTATGTTCCCTGCACTGCTTCCGCCTGCCAGCCCACCCAGCATACACCGCGCATGGTACTCACTTCTTGGCTCGCCGCACCGCTGTCGCCACGTCAGCGCCCTTGGCCAGCTCAGCGGCGATGGCGGACGCCAGGCTGCACCCCGTGCCGTGCGTGTTGCCGGTGCTGCGGGCCCAGGCGGGCAGAGAGGTAAAACGGCGTGCGGGGGCCGTGTGGTGACCCCAAGGCGGCTCCTTACAACGATATTCCATACGCTGCCCATGCACATGTACCCAACAAACCAGCCAGCGCACCCTCCCCCTCCCTCCCCCCACCTGATGTACGGCTCCATCAGCTCCAACATGTTCTTCCCAAAAGTTACCTCCTAACACGAATAAACGAAAACCTCCCCACTGAACCTATGCCCCCTCCCCCTCCCTCCCCCCACCTGATGTACGGCTCCGTCAGCTCCAGCATGTTCTTCCCATCAAACAGCACATCCGTGACAAAGCCCGGCCGCGGCGGCCGCCCGCTGCCGTCCTCTCCCAGCAGGTCCTCGGGGTGGGTGGGGTCCGCCAGCTCAGCAGCCGCCAGGTGGCCGCCCTTGATGAGCACCCACTGCGCGGCCAGGGGGGGAGGTGAGGGGCATGCAGCCAGGTGAGGGAGGGCGGGTGGGGCACATAGGGGTGCATGGCGCAGGCGAGGGAGGGCGGGTGGGGGCACAGAGGGGTGCATGGCAGGCAGGTGAGGGAGGGCAGGTGGGGCACAGGGGTGTGTGGGATCAGCCAGCTCAGCAGCTGCCACGTGGCGCGCCCTTGGTCAGCACCAACTGCGGCAGCTCGAAGCTCATATGCATTATAACTCCCGCGCCCCCATGATTTCAAAACACAAATGTGCTGGAGCACAAAACTACAAGTTGCACGAGCGGCCACCTGCCCACCTGCGCCCCGTAGCGGTGCAGCTCCTCGGCGGCGGCCCGCATGCCCTGGATGCTCGTGATGGGGCGCCCGTCTGCATGGGTTACGGGTGGGGGGGAGGGTTCGGTGAAAGGAGGGGCAGGGGGGATCACAAACGAGGTGCCTGGGGACAAGTGTGAGAGAGGGGTGAGGGGTGCCCTCGATGCAGACAACAGAGCTTAACTGCGGGAGGATGGCGGTTCAAGAGGCGGCACAGGCAAGGGGAGAAGGCCGAGGCAGCGCGAGGCAGCAAGGGCAGTGGCACGCGAGGGTCACGGCTGGCGGGTGCTTCCTGCCTGGCCCGCCCCGGCCCCTGTCGGTGCAAGACGGAGGCCGGAGGCCTTCCTTCCCGCTCTAGAACATTGGGAGCACTGCACACAGCAGCACCACTCCCCAGCCTTCATGCTCACCCCACCCCACCCACCCACCCAGCAGCTTGGATGCCTCTGGTATGTTGGGCGTCACAACGGTGGCCAGCGGCAGCAGGTGTGCCTTGATGGCGTCGGCCACCCCTGCAGCGGGGGAGGGAGAGCGGGTGGGTGGGGTCAGGACGGGACATGTGGGTAGAACCCTATGAGGGTATGCATGTGGCGGGCAGGTGGATCTAAGATGGCCACCTTGCCCTGCCAAGCCAAGCTCCTGTCCAGCCAAGCCCGCACTGGCCGCCGCGGCACCAACTACTGAGCAGGCAACCAACTAGCGGGTCAACCAAGCAGGCACGGGGTGCTACATGCACGGTCCTCCAGCCCCCACACCCTGTGGCCCCAAACGCCCCTCGTCTGCCACCTCTTCCCCCTAGCCACTCGTTCAGTGCGCACCTGCGGTTGCCAGCGCATCCCCGCTGGTGGACACCAGCACCGGGTCGACCACCAGCCTCACCAGCCCCTGGGCCTGCAGCTCGTCAGCCACGGCCTCCACCACCTGAAGGGCCAGATGAGGGTGGAGGCGTGAGGTGGGGTGGGGAGGTGACATTGGGGGTCATGAGGGAAAGCTAAGACAGGCGGCACACGCCCCCGGGCCTGCAGCTCATCAGCCACAGCACCCAGAGATAACTGGTGCAGGGGCAGGGGGCATACGGGGGCAGGCGGGCAGGCGGAATTGGGTGGGGAAATTCGGGGAGGCACGCCATGCTGCGCATGTGCGTGCTCGTTCCCCACCCCCGCCGTCCCGCACTCCCTGCTTGGCCCTGCGTGCCAGGCACCCCTGCCTCAACTCGGAAGCAATGCAGGCTGGTTGCCTCTGGCGCAAGCAGGACGCGTGCCTCGACCACGTCGGCCCCAGTGCCCAACCAGTGTGCCCTAACCAGTAAAGCACTGCCAGCACGTGCTAATGCCAGCGCATTGAAAGTGAAAGCAGGTCACCTCTGGCGTGGGCAGCATCCCGGTCTTCACCACGTTGGCGCCTATGTCGGACAGTACCGCCGCAATCTGCTGGCGGATGATGTCTGTGGGGGCCACGTGCACGGAGGAGACGCCGTTGGTGTTCTGCGGGCATGGGGGAATGGCGAGAGTGGTGGGGAGTGGCAGAGAGAGGGTGAGGGGCGGATAGTTGACAGAGAGAGAGAGAGGTGTTAGTGAGAAGGAGTGAGGACGAGGGGTGTAACGAGGTGCAGGTGAGGGGGCAGCGGGGCTGCCTAGTTGAGCTGGCAGCGCTTACAAGGGAGCAGCTGAACGTCGTGACACGCACGCTGAGCAGCACGATTGATGCACACTTGTCGCCATATCGTCCCCCTGCCGCGACAGCATCCGCTGCAACCCAGCACTGTAATATGTGCGGTGAGCGCCATTGCAATAGCAGGGGCGCTGTGGACACCGGCTTTCCACCACACAAACTCCCAGACGAAAAACAGGACAGAGAGGCAGGGCTGCACCTGCGCTGTGATGGCTGTCAGAGCGGTGGTGCTGTAGGCGCCGCATGCCATGCACGCTTTGATGTCCGCCTGGATGCCCGCGCCCCCGCCGCTGTCGCTGCCCGCCACAATCAGCACGCGCGGCACCTGCGGGGGTTGGAACGCAGTGAGTGGGGGAGAGGGAGGAACGGGGCGGTGGGCAGAGAGCCAAGGGTGGCAGTGAGCAAACAGCTGGGCAAGCCATGCCACACTGGAGCTGTCCCCTCAGCCCCTCCACGGCAAGAGGCGCGCTGGAGATCAGATGTGCAAGCAGGTGAGGCAGGCCCGCCAGCAGGCAGGCAGGCAGGCTGGTCGGCCCACCTCGCCGCTCGCCACCGCAGCCGACGCCGTAGCCTCCTTGAAGCTTGTGTCGCGGCGCAGGGAGGGGCGGAACTGGGGGTTGAAGAGGAAGGCGGAGATCTCAGCCCCTGCAGAGGGAGCAGCAGTGATGGATCAAGATGACGAGGTTGTTCTGAGGAACCACGGCAGTGGAGCGGGGAAAGCTGGGGGATGTGCGCCCCTTACAGGCAGTTCATTCATTCCTCCCTCCCACCCCATACGTCCCCCACCCCTCCCGCCCACAAACACACGCCACCCATTCCACACCACCCACACCCATCCGCAGCATCCCAAGCACAGCCTGCCACACTCACATGATCCCGCCTCCCACAGAACGGGCGCCTCGTCCGCGTGGCTCTCCCGCTGGCTGAGGTCCAGCGGGGCCGACAGCAGGGGCTTCATCTCAATGCCTGGAACAATGGAAAGGCGGGTGGGGAGGCGGAGCGGGTCGGGTGGTGGGGGGGCGCCAATCCAAAAAGCCAAGGCGCAGTGGGTGTGCACTCCCCCCTGCCCTGCCCTGCCCTGCCCTGCCTATGACAGCTGTTTCCCTCTCCTCCTCCTCGCCGGCCGCCGCTAGGCGCACCAGGTCATTGACGCACAACAACAGTGCCCTTCATAACACTGCCCACAAGCAATGTTGTTTCCCGCTCCCCCTCACCTGCCACCGCCGCCACCTGCCGCACCATGTCGTTGCCTCCCACCACGATGCCGGCGTCAGCAGAGATGAGGGGCGGCAGGTCGGTCACCGAGTCGCCAATGTAGACTGGAAGAAAGAAAGGACCAGGGGGGAAGGGGAGGGCAATTGGTGCAGGGACGTGCCTGCATGCTCTTCTGGGGCGGGCCTGCCTGCTGGTCTGGTTTGAACGCAGCCACCATCTCCCGCAAGCCCGCCACACGCGATTAATGAATCAATCTCACCGCTGCCGCCCGGGCCTCGCTCCCAGGAAGCATGCCACATGCAGCATTGGATCACCCAGCAGCTACCCTAGCGCACACCGCCCTCCCCTCACCGCCCCCCGCCCCACCGCTGGCGCCCTGGCCGGCCTTGTCAGCTGCGCGCCAGGCCCGGTAGCCTCCCCTGGCCTGCTCACCTCCAAACCTTCCCGCTCCCGTTGCTCAATAGCGTGTGCCACACCACACCACAGTGCCTCTGCCACACCACAGCTCACAACACACCACTCAGCTCTGCACTACACCACTCACCGCTGACGCCCTCCCCTCCCTCCCCGGCAGCCGCCAGGTCCAGCAGCAGGTCGTCCAGCAGGCGCCCCTTGTCCCCCGCACACTCGCACCGCCTGGCAGGGGAACAGAGGGCGGAGGGCAGGGGCAGGGTGGGTGGGTGGGCGGGTGGTGAGCTTCTGGGGAGAAGGCCATCGTGAATTGCATCAACATTGCCCGCAAGGTGGGCTGGGCGGATGAAGCGGGGAACTGGGGCAGTAAGCAGCATGTGCTTGGGAACCGGGTGTGGGGCCAACCATCTACAGTCCCTGTGTGTGCCACACCCTCGACCCAACCTCTTCCAGCCTGCACCACCACTCTTGCTGCTGCCGGTTGTGGTGTCTGGCAAACTACTCCACCTGGCTTGCCTAAGACCCACACCCCCAACCGCCATCAACCAGTCGGTAGTCGGGTAGTAGTCGACACATAACCCATCCATTGAACAGTGCACTCACCGCTTGATGTTCCCAGTGGAGGTGTCCCCAAAGTACTCCAGCTCGTTGGCGTAGACCACCACAGAGCCGGGGGGCGCCGCCACCGCGCTCTGCCCCTCACCCTCTGCAGCACGGGCCCGGTGGAATGGGGCGGGGTGTGGGGAATAAAAGGGCAAGGGGCCCGGGCGCGGGGCGGGTGGTGACAAACAGGGTGGGGAGGAGTGGGGGCCAGGCCAGCAGGCGCGCAAGAGCTGTGGGATGCAGGGGGCCGGCGAAGACCGGGCGACAAGCATCAGGGACACTTCTGGGCGCCAGCGGCACAGGGCATGTGCACGAGGAGTGGGCCCCGCCCCAAAACGGACCCGCCGGCCAGCACACCTGACAACCCCTCCTCAAGTGATGCCTTCCCTGCCCACCTGCGCAGCCCCAGCCAGCCCCACCTCTCTGTGCCGCCCCTCTCCTCCCCCCACCCCCCGGGACCACACATCCTGCCAGCCAGCACCAAGCCCGTGCTGGCCCCTCCATTGACACAGCTCCCACCCCAAACTAGCGGTAGCAATCAGTAGTGTGGAACCGGAGCCCACCCACCTGCCAGCACCACTGACAGGCCCTCCTGGCTCAGCGCCGCCTTGACCATCTCAGCAGACCAGTTGACCGACACCACGTAGCTGCACAGAGGGAGGAGAGGTCATGTTACAACAGGTTGAGCTGCGCGCATCACAGCAGGCCGAGACAGCCCAACAACTTCACTGAACAGCACCGGCAGCAACAGCGGCAGCGGCAGCGGCAGCCAGCCCCGCTGCAGCAGCACTGCCCGCCTCACGTGGGAACGCCCGCCTCGGTGGCCTGGCGCAGCAGGTCGAGGCAGCCGGACTGCATGCCGATGGAGGCGCCGGCACGTGCCAGCATCCCCTTCTTGATGCCTCCCAGGATGCCTGCGCAGCGGGGCAGCATGCAATACTGTGTGTTGGCATGCTCAAGGCTAACGTCCGAGTGATGGGGTGGATGGTGGGATGCGGCCGGCATGCTTTTTAATGGCGCCCTGGACACGTTTCCACACGTGACAGAATGCTGCTGCTGCTGCTGTCCTGTGTACAATGCACAATGCAACGCCAGGGGTGCATGCGAGAGGGGCAGCGGGGCCTCACCCGACTCCACCACCACCCCGTTCATCTCCCGGTCAAACTCCGAAAGCCGGTCAATGAAGTCGCCCAGCCAGGCAAAGTCAAAGTCGGCAGGCTCCTCCTCCGGCTGCGGGGGGCGGGGTGGTGGGGGTTCAGCGCTCAGGTTGGCCACAGTTGGCTTTAAAGAGCGGTGATCACATTCAGCTGCTCACCCACGGCAGGATCTCCTCCAGCAGCCCGAGGCCTGATGCCCCATCACACCGCACAGCACCACCACACTGCCCTTGGACAGTTTATCAAGTTCTTGCTTCACGCCTGCCCAACACCCACCTCTGGCAGGATCTCCTCCAGCAGCGACGCCCGCCGGCTGCCGTAGTTCTGCACCAGCCACTGCAGCTGCCCCTGCAGCTCGGCGCGCAGCGCCTGCTGCGCCGTGCTGCCGTCGGCCTGCGCGGAAGGGGAGATGCGGAGGGGAGGTGGTGGTGAGCGGCGGTAGGGGAGGGTGGGCAGTGGGGCGGGGGGGGAGATGATTCAAAGGATGCTGTAAAAAAGCCACTAACCACGCCCGTGATCACCTTGGCCACCGTTGCCTCGATTGCTGTCTGCATAATCAGCCCGATGCTGTCCGAGGCGGTGCAGGTGTCGTCAAAGTCCACCACCAGCAGGCTGATGCCGCGGGGGGGCGCCTGGTAGGGCTGCGCGCTGCAGTTGGAAGAAGGGGGTGAGGGGGTGCATGACAACGAGGGCAAAGGGCGCTGTGCCGCACGCACACGCATGTTGCTGCAACAGGCACCTCACACCACCACCACCCTCCTCCCCCCTTCCTCCCTCTCCTTTCATTTTCTTCGTGTCACAATGAACAGATGCATTTCCTCCCACCTGAAAAAGTCCACCTCCAGCTGCATCGCCCGCCGGTAGTGCTGCACAAGCGTGTCTGCAGGGCGGGGCAGGGCAGGGCAGGGCAGGGGGGCGCGGTGGGTTTAGAGGCGAGAGGAGGCCGGCGAGCAGGGCCGAGCAGTGAATGACCGCTAGTGCCATGTGTGCTATATCATTCGGCAACTTGGACAGGCAGGGTAAGCAATTTTGGGCACACTAGGCCGCCGCGCCGGCAGTCACCTGGCCGCTGCCCGCGACCCGCCCCGCCCAACCGGCCACCCAGTGCCCCCTGCCGCGGCCCCCAGGCCCTGCTGATCGTCAGCTGGGCTCTATGAGAGGCCCCAGGGCGCGCCAGGGTGGTGGCAGAGGCACTGTGAGGCCTGGCCACAGTGCGCGCTGTCGCCATGGCAGCGGCGCGCAGCAGCAGCATTGACTGTGCCCGGGCCTGGGCAGGCGGGCGGGCGCACTGGCTTCACGCCGGCGCGCTGCGCCTCTATAAGGGGTTGATGTCTACCGAAAATAGAACAAGTAGGCTGTACCGGCCCTTCCAGCGAGGCGTAGTGCTCGGACCGCCATGCCGGCCTGGACGGGCATGCATGCGTTCCGCCGAGGCGCGCATCGGACTCCTGCCTTATCACCTGCTGCATTGAGTGCTTCACGGCAGCCCCCGCTCAGTCTTACAGCTCCGAGCTGCTTTTGGAGCGCCTGCTCAACTCGCGGCCCGGTTCTCTGCATCGTTGTTCAACTTGGCAGTGGCCCCAGAAGGTCTAGCTAGCCGCATGTGAGCCAGCAGCGCACAGCGACATGCAGAACGGCAAGAGTGCTTATTGCACTGCCCCAGTCTTGAGCATCTTGAAGTTATACGGGGCCAGTCACCGCCGGAACAGCGCGCCAGACCGCGGCCAGTCGCAGGCGGTGCCACTGCCGCCGCTGCTGCTGCCGCCTCCGCCAACTGCTCACTGTTCGACCCTCCTGCCCCACCCCGCAGAGGATGAAGCTGCTGACGCACAACATGCTGCAGTGCCACATCAAGGGCGTGCAGCGCGGCTACCCGATGGGCATCGAGGCGGAGAAGGTGGAGACCCGGGAGATGGACTATGAGCCCGACTTCCTGAGGCACATCTTCCCGCGCATCGACTGGCCGGCGCTCCGCGCCGGCGCAGAAGCCATGGGTGCGTTGCTGTGCGGGCGGGCCGCTGCAGCAGCAGAAGCAGTCAGAGTGCGCTGACCAGCAGCTGAGCAGCTGATTTGGGGCACGGAGGGCCAGGGGCGGCAGGTTCACAGCCGGAAGGGCGTGCAGTGGCAGCCGCCTGCGGTCGGTGCCTGGTGGCCAAACCTGGGCTGCTAAGCTGGTGGGCAGCCTGCCATGTTGCTGGCGCACCTGCCAGCAGCCCGCCGCACACAACGCAAGGCATCGCCTGCTTGCGGCCAACTACCGCCTTGCGCCTGCTGCCTGCCTGGACCTTCAGGCAAGGCCACCTTTTCACCGACAGGTGCCAGAAGCAGCTGCTGGAGATCGAGACTATATCTGGAAACTTTGTCATTTGCTTCCCTGGTTTCCTCACCCCACCCTGCAGGCGTGACAGACCTGCCCGAGGCGGCCACCACTGAGATGCTGGAGGACGAGGCGTTCCTGAAGAAGTTCCACCACGCCCTGCTGGAGGTGCACCTGGAGGAGGGGGCGCTGGTGTGCCCAGAGACGGGTGAGAGAGGGAGACGGCTGAGCTGGCGCGCTGCTAAGCTAGCGCGCTGCTAAGCTGGCAGCGGGCTGGGCGCACGTGTGGCTGATCTGGCGGATCTGGCGCCTTGTAATCCCCAAAAGAATGCCCCGAGCTGGGATGCCAGCGGGGTTGGCTGGCTGGCGCCCTCCGGAGCGGCAGGGGTTGTGCGTGGGCGCAGCATAGGTGCACAGCGGACAACTGTTGTGTGCCACGGGCTGACCCCTGCCCCTGCTGCTGCCATGCGACCCGTGTGCATCTCATCCCACTCCCGCAGGCCGCAAGTTCCCCGTCAGCGGCGGCATCCCCAACCTGCTGCTCCAAGAGGACGAGTGCTGACCTGGCACCCCGCTGGCGGCCCTGCTGTGTGCCAAGCTGGCGCCCGGCTACCGCCGGATGAGATGGCCTGACATCGAGCAGCCACTGGCGCACCCCCTGCCTGTTCTCTTCCATGTTTCTTTGCTTCATTGCCTGCTCACTTCTTGCTGCCGTTCTGCTTCTCCCGCTTCCCGCTCCCGCCCCGCTCCCCTGCTCTCGACCCCGCTATGCATCACACCACCACTGCCGCCGCTGCCACGGTACAGCACCAACCATGCCTGCCCCTGCATGTATGTAAGACCTTGTAAGACCTTGCCCAGAACAGTGAAACTTATGTCCACCGCTTGTCTCATCTTTCCCGCATCACACCAAACCAGTTGCTGGGTGCCCGTGGGCGCCATGCAACCTGCCCAGCATCTGCCCGACATGCCAGCAGCTACTTGAGGCCCGGCTGTGCTGCCTTGGCAACAGCTCCCAGCAGGGTCACAGCCCGCCTGCTGCATCAGCACAGCGGTGCAGAGGCCGAGAGAGAGGTTCACATTACTATAACTCATCAGTGTGAACCGTACTGCTTTCCTGTGCCAGCTGGCACGCACCTCCCAGCCTGTCAAGCGCGCCTCGCCCATCAACAGCGGTGAACAGCAGGGGTGCGGAGTGCCCCCGCCTTGTGTGCTGCCGCCATTGAAGTGCCACAAGCACTCTTGACAGGCTGGCGGCCCCGTGCAGGCCGGCACTGGCACTGGCAAACTATGGACTCAGGGAGAGCTGGACTGGCATCTGACCGTGCCAGGGGGCTCTCGGTGGAATCCGCCCCGCTTCCTGGCCTCTATGTTGCCTGCCCTTATGATGCCTTCTGGCCTCCCACCACTACGCCCTCCCCTGCTGTAACCTCCAACTACCCAACTGGCCCTCACGCCCAGTCACCCGCCCTCACAGTCTCGCTCCTCAGCTGCGGCCTACTGTCTCCTCCATCACCCCTCCTGAATCGGCCCGTCACCAGCAGCCCCCGGCACCCACACCCCTGCCATTCCGTCAGCAACCCCCACCTCCCTGCCCGCCTCGCCCCCCCCCCCCTTTCCTCACCGTACTTGTCTTCCGCCGCCGCCTCCTGCAGCACCCCCTCGGCGCGCGTGGGCAGGCGCAGGTACTCTGGGCTGCTGTAAGACCGCACCCACTCTGCAATGGCAGGTGGAGGGATGCAGGGGGGTGAGTGAGTGTGGGGCCTTGAACCACCCATGCAATGGCGGGTGGAGGGGTGGAGGGGTGAGTGAGTGGTGAGCCTCAAAGGCCCACGTAGGGCTAACCAGGCCTTCTGACCAGGCTATACCACGACCTGCACTGACTGGGCTAGCCCACCGAATGCGAAATGATGCAAAATCAATCGGCAACACCCACCCGTGTACTCGTGGTCGGCATCGGGGAACGCGCGTGCCAGCTGGCAGGCCAGGTAGGCGTAGAGGCGCAGGCAGGGGATCATAGCGCTCAACACGCATGCCACGTCCTGCACGTTGCCATTGGAATGCGGACACGCAGGCAGTGGTGAGTGAAGTGAGACAGCTGAGAGATGCAAACAGCACGCCAGCCACAACCTGCACAGCAGCCAGGAGACCGGTATACGTACGCGGGAAGGTAATCAAATCAGAAGTGCAGACAGCTGCAGGCACAGGACCGTGGCGCTGAGCGTACATGCCATGTACTGGTGGGTTCAGTGGTGCCAAAGGTTAATACGTGCCCCAAAACCCCAAAAGTTGCGTGTGTGAGCGGCGGCGCATGCGGCAGGTGGGTGGCAGTGACGAACACATTACGACTTGGGAGGCACGGTGAGCCTGGGTCAGACGTGGGCACGAGCTCGAGCACAGGAGGCATGGATTCAGGCTGGGCATCACGCAGAACGCCCAATCCCTCCGAGCACCGCCTCTGTTCCTGCCCCGGGCGGCACAGCCAGAGAGCAGGAGGGCGGGCGCTTGCCTGCTGGGGGTCGTGGGCAATGGCGTGCACCCAGTCCACATATGCCCGCGTGGCGGCGTTGGGCTGCTGGTGCTGCGACAGGTCCACGCCCCACTCCTGCTCGATGGGTGAGCAGATCGGGGGGAGAGGGGGGAGGTGAGGGTGAGGCACGCTAGGCTGGGAGGGTCAAGAAGCGGGCAGGGAGCTGGACGGGCACGAGGGAGGTGGGACCGCTCCCATGACAGGCCAACATTCCATGCAAAATATTGGACTGAAATGAAACTGGCACACCGTCAGAACTCACCGCTGCAAAGCTGTCGTGCAGCATTGGCGGCCTTGCATTGCCGCTACACAGCGTCAAACCCACTGCACCGCGCTCACCTCCCGCCCCCTCCTCCCTCCTTCGTGCACCACCTTCCCTCTTCACACACACACACACACAAACAACTACGACTGGCGTCGCAACTCACCGCTGCGTAGCTGTCGTGCAGCTTCAGTTCTTCCTGCACCCCGTTGAGCAGCTCCCTCAGCGCCGGCACCAGGTGCGCCTGCTGCGGCGTGCACTGCTGGATCGCGGCAGTGTAGCCCTCGGCTGCACCGTGGCGGAGGCGGGGGCGGGCATGTGAAAAAGGTGGGCAGGAGCACGACGGGCAGGTTGCAGCAGGGTGGACAGCAGAGACGATACGATGGTAATGATACATTGCAGGGCCCCAGGCCCCGCCCCGCAGGGCCCCGGCCAACGGCAGCTGCCGCCTGGGTTCCTGCTTGCGCCCACGCCGCCATATCCCCCGCCTGCACTGCTGCAGCAACACGGCAGCTACAGCACCCACCAAAGCTGCGGAGGAAGAACGCATCCTCTGCGATGTAGCTCTGGAAGGCCTCCCTGCATTGGGGATGGTGAGCGTGTGTCCTGGGCATGCAGGAGCGCCCCTTGGATGTGCTGAGAGAAGGGCAGCCAGCTCAACCAGAGAGCGGCAGCGGCGGGACTGTCGAGCCGTGCGGGCGGGCCCCTGCTGCAAGCGCCATGCCGCAGCGGCGGTCTCCCGCCCACTGCGAGAGGCAGCATGAGGGCGAGGGTGCCCCCGAGGCCGAGAGGGCCCTGGGCTGGGCAGGGGCCCCTCTGGCGGCGGCAGCAGCAGCGGCAGCGGCAGCTGCCGCCCACCTGGGCAGGTCTCCAGAGGCCAAGGCGCGCACATACGGGTGGTGCAACGCTCGTAACACGGTTGAATGCACCTCCGAGTCTCCAAACAGGCGGGCAGCCACAGACTGAGGGTTTGGCAGGCCATCCATTCGCGCCCGGCGCTGGGCAAACGGGGAACCGCCCGGTGACTCCGCTCTGAGATCAACGCTCGCCATTGCCGATCACGAGCACACGGTGCAGCCGCGCCGGGGCCTCTCATGCATTGTTTCACAATGCCCCGCTGGCAACCACGGATGGCTGTCGCAGCTGCCGTCTTCCTAGGCAATCCTGGTGCATTCTGTGCGCACAGATCCACCAAATCCACAGTTGGGCAAGCCACGCTGGGTGCAGACATGCCGCTCGACGCTACGCCAGCCTCCACTTGGGCTGCTCTCTCCGCCTGCCGAGAGAAGAGCCCACTGTGCCAGTGCATCACCAACTTTGTCAGGTATCTGATGGGAGGGCGCTCATGCCGGCTGCCCACCAACCGCTGCCGCCGCCACCGCCGCCGATGCGCCTGCCGCCAAGTCGCTGCTTCTGCACGAGCCTCACTCTCCTAATCCAGACACACACACCTGCGCCATGCACAGCATGGATATCATGGCCAACACTCTGCTGGCCGCTGGAGCTTCCCCTGCCATGGTAAGCCCTCCCGCGACCGCCCCGCCCTCGATCCAACCCACGATCTGTCGCATTTCCCTGGGGTGCCCGGGGCTGGCTGGGCGTGTGCTGAGGGTCTACTTCACACCATTACCATGCTCTTTGAATTCCCCACTATAACCCATTACGGGCACAGTTCACGACGGCCAGTAGCCCCGCATGAGCCGCATGCTGTGTGGGCACCCAAAGCCACCGGCACGCGCCTCGCCTGCGCCCATCCCGTCTTCATCCACTCCAAGGAGCCTTCCTCTCCACACTGCACAGGCTCACTCCATCGGGGAGGTGGAGGACTTTGTGGGCATCTCCTCGGCGCTGCTCGTCAACGTGGGCACCCTGGCGGACGATTGGTGAGAAGGGCGAGGAGGGGAGGGCAGGAGAGGATCTCGACATGGCACCCGTGTTGTTGCCTGCCTACGTTACGTAATCAGTGCTGTATCACGGTATTGATGCACAGCTGCGTCCCATGTCCCATGTATGAGCTCCGCTCAGCGCTGCTCACTGTGGTGGGCACGCTGGGAGGCGGCTAGTGAGCTCTGCTGAGTAAACCCCAAGCGCTTTGGTGCTGTGCGTGGCGATGGCAGCCTGCTGATGCGGCGCCGCCCGGCAATAGCACTGCTGTGCCTGCTGTGCCTGCTCGTTGCTGCTGCTGCGCCTGCGCCTGCGCCTGCTGCGCCTGCTGCCGCTGCTGCAGCTGATGGCGGTTGATACCCTCCCAACCCTTGGGGTGCAGGGTGGGCGGCATGAAGCTGGGGGCCAAGGCGGCGGTGGCAGGCGGCAAACCTTGGGTGCTGGACCCGGTGGGGTGTGGTGCCACGCCCTACCGCTCCTCGGTAGGCACTGCACTCCCCTCTATTCAGGCGGCATCCCTTTGCCGAGGGTGTAGGGCATGGGAAGCTTGTGAGCTTGTGGGGCCACGCCCACCGCGACGGTTTGCAAGAAGGTTGAGGCAGGGCAGGGGGTGGGAAAGCCGCTGGAATGAGGGTGTGGTGTGGGTGGCTTGGGCGCTGGCAAAGAAGCCAAGTGGCTGAAGCAGTGGCGGGGCTGGCTGATCCACTGCCAGCTGGCTGGCTGGCTGGCTGGCCAGCCATGCAGCAATGATGTCCGCTCCATCGACTTTCCACATACCTCTCCTCGCTCCCTTCCCTCCCTATTCACAGGTGCTCGCCCAGTTGCTGCAGCTGAAGCCCACCGTGGTGCGGGGCAATGCCAGCGAGATTCTGGCGCTGGCGGGCGCAGCGGGGGCAGCCACCAAGGGGGTGGACAGCACCGCCGCATCCACAGGTGGGCGAGGGATAGATATTCTTGTCTAGTCTGCACAGCACGGCAGTGCCTCCACAGGTGGGCGGGGGGAGAGCTGTTGTTTGTCCTGCCTGCACAGCACAGCAGGGCAGCCACCAAGGGGGGTGGATAGCACGGCAGTGCCTCCACAGGTGGGCGGGGGGAGAGCTGTTGTTGTCTAGTCTGTACAGCACTCCCTCTCTACCCGGGAGGCATGCACAGCCTGGCGGGGAGGGCGAGGGGGTGCAGCTGGCTCCAGCTGGATCCAGCTGGGGAGTGGAGTGAGGAGGTCGGCCAGCCGCCAGTTCTGAGCAACACACATGCAGGGGAATGAGAGAGCAGACGCCAGCGGGCATCAGGACCCATCATGTTTACAACTCACAACCACTCCCCAGGCCGCCAGCCCGGTCCCGCACCCTGCCACTCCCCTGCGCCGCCCACCCGCCCACCCTGCCACTCCCCTGCCTTCACACTCCCCACCCCCGCCACCTCCTATCCCACGCAGAGGCGTTGGAAGCGGCCCGCCAGATCGCACGGCAGCATGGCTGCATAGTGGCGGTGTCTGGCGCGGATGATCTGGTGACTGATGGCACGCGGGTGCTGCGGGTGTCCAACGGCGTGCCGCTGCTGCAGCAAATCACCGCCACCGGCTGCTCGGGTGGGCAGGGTGTGTCAGGAGGGGTGGCTGGGGTGCCGTAGGCAGGCAGACAAGCGGCATGGGGGGCGGGACGGGAGTCCCCTCCGCCATGCAGGCTCAGCATCACCGCCCCAGCAGGGTGTTGGTGCGATTGTAGGCACCTGCGCAGGTGTGGCATGCACGCCAGCCAAGCTAGGATGCTGCCGCCGGATTGAGGCACCCCTGCACACGAGCAACCCGCTGAAGCGCCTGCCCCGCTCACACCACTGCCATCCCTGCCTGCCTGCTCCTGCAGTGACCGCGGTGGTCGCCGCATTCGTGTGCCTGTTCCCGCAGCAGCCGCTGGAGGCGACGGCGCACGCGCTCGCCTATTTCGGGTGGGTGGGTGGGTCTAGTGCTGACGTGGCACCATCATTGGCCCAGCGCCTGGCAGCATCACAACCATCTGTGCCAGTCCCTGCCCTCCCCGTGTCACTTCAGCTCTGTGCCTGTTCACCAGCCCTTGAATCCACCACAAAACTCGGCTAGCCCCACTTCCCACACCGCCCACCCCGCATGCTGCACCACCCCGCCCGCAGGCTGGCGGCTGAGCTGGCGGCTGCGGCGGGCGCCCAGGGCCCAGGCAGCCTGCGTGTGGGCCTGCTGGACCACTTGTGGCTGATGAGCCGGGAGCAGCTGGAGGCAGGGGTGAAAATCCGGGAGGGGTGATATGGCCACAGCCAGAGAGGGCAAGAGGGGCAGAGCAGGTGTCTGTATGCTGAGCGGGCGCCCCCAGACCTCGGCAGTGAAACCTGCATGTCGCAGTATTTGATACACACACTGATATTGGTTAACAAACAATGTAAGGTTATGAAAGAATCGGGAGGTGTGGGAGGTCAGGGAGAGGTTGCAGGGAGTTGCGCATGGGGTCAGGGAATGAACATCAGGGGTGGTGGATGGATCATTGCACACGGTACCAGCAGTCTTGGCTGCCTGGCCCTGCCGGGGACAGGGATTATTGGACGGCGGCCGCCTGGGCCGTAAAAGGGGGTCCATAACGGGGGGTCAGCAGGGGGGCAGGGGGGAGTAGCCTGCCTCAAGAAAGCACAGGCCCTCTGCAGGGGCAGAGGGAGCGCTTGCGCGGCGGTTACGCGTGGCGGCAATGCGCAGCAGCCCACGCCCATCCCATGCCACGTCAAGGCCTGTCAGCGCACAGGGGTGACCCCTCGCTTCTGCTGCTGCAGCTGCTGCTGCCGCCCCTGCTGCTGCTGCCGCCGCTGCTGCACCCCCGTCCGGCCCAGCGGGCTGCGCCTCCTGGGCGAGCATCGCCTCCACCGCTGCCTCCACAGCGGGCGCAGCAGGGCCGGCAAACCAGGCGGCCTCGGGTGTCGCTTCTCGCACCGCCGTGGCCAGCAGCACACGCACCATGCGGCGCATGAAGCGATCTGCTATGAGCTCGACAGCCAGCACAGGGGTGGCCTGGGGGCCTGCAGGAAACACCGGGGGTCGGCACGGGGGGAGAGGGCGCAGGCAGGAAGCGGTTAGATCTCACACCGACCCGGGTAGCCACAGGCACATGAATGGCTTGGGGCCCAGTAGGAGCAGGATTGTGAGGGGCCTGGCATTGCAGCCCAGCCAAGCGCGGTGCCAAACAGGCACGGCAAGTGCTCATCACTCCGCTGACAGCTAGCCAAGGGCCCTGCCCGAAGGACCGCAGGGCACGCTGCCTACCTGGCAAGGTGGCTCGCCACGCACGGGCACGCAGCAGGCGGCAGCAGCAGTCCTTGCCGGCGGGTGTGTCCCGCGCAAAGGCGGCGTAGTCCAGCAGGCGCCCCTCCAGCGGCGCCAGCAGGGCGGCCACCCTGCACAGGGCAAAGCACATTGCACGGTGGTCAATGCTGGTTGGTTGATTAATTGCCACGAAACAGAATCGCACTCATGTAAAATGGCGCATCATGCCCCAGGGGAGAGCAGAGCAGAGCGGGGCGGCAACGAACAGGGTCGTGCAGAGCAGGGTAGAACCCTTCCCCTCCACCGCAAAAGCTAGCGCCCGCCTCATGCGTTGATGCTGACCTGGCGGGGTCCACGTCAGCAGCGGCATCAACGGCGGCGGCATCAAATGCCCATGGCGACAGCTCCTGACCTCCATCTTGGCCGCTGCATGCAGCTGTCTCGCTCGCTGCGTGCCCAGCAGCAGCACCAGCACCAGCACCAGCATCAGCAGGAGCACCGGTGGCAGCAGCAGCGGCGGTACCACAAGGGGTAATGCTGCGCAGCGGCAGGAGGTACAGGTACCGCCGCCAGCGGGCCTGTGTAGGGAGGGAGGAGGAACATCACACAAAAGCAGTATCAGCCAACTGCATGTCCGCCGCAGCACGCATATCACCGCATGGTGTTGATCCTGTTTGCAAATGCAGGTCAGGGCCTGCGCTTCGGCCAAGAAAATGGCACCTAGAAAATGCTAGGCCTGGCACCATTACGGTGGCCGAGCGTAGAGACAGGAACCGAACAAACTTGGTGCCAGCTACGGCCTCTTTGTGGCACAGTAGGCGAGCCAGCGGCAGTGGCAGGCAGCGGGCGTAAGCCACGGGGCAAGAGCACGGTGTGCGGCCTCTCTCGCCACTGCTGCTGAACTCACCGCAAACGTTGCGTGGAAGGAGCGGGGCACTGGCTCAGCATGCCAGGCACGCAGCAGGCCCGGGCGCACGGCGTTGAGCGCTGCCATGACCAGCTGCACACATGGAGAGTCAGAGCCCGCAGCGGGTGCGCAGGTGGGAGTCCAAGGTGAGAAAGCTGCTTGACCAGGCAGCTGCGAGAGCAAGCAGGCCGTCTGCCGCCTGCACTGGCCAAGAGCCAACCACGCCCTCGCCCTGCACCCACGCTCCTCCACCACTCTTTACGGTGCGGCGCTGCCCCCTGAGCTCCCCAGGTGCAGAACGAGCCGATCGGAAACGTGGATTGAGGGCATGCACCCCGCAGCTCCAGAGCCCCTCCCTCTCCCCCTCCCCCTGCCTCTCGTGCCCCCACCCCACTTGCCTCTGGCGTCGCCCGCTGCTCCCAAGTGTAGAAGGAGCAGACCTGGCTGAGGGAGTGCACCCCGCGGTCGGTGCGCCCCGCCACAGACAGCACCAAAGCGGGCACAGCGAGCGCCGCTGGCGGCGCCACCGGGGCATCGCCACCGCTGCCGCCGCTGCCTGGCTGCTTGCCGCCCGGCTGCTGCTGCCGGTCTTGCTCCAGCAGGGCTAGCAGCATCTGCTGCAAGGCCTCACGGGCCAGCCGCTCCACCGAATCCCCCTGCTCCTGCCTCACCCACTGCCACCCGCTGCACAAGGCATGAGAGAATATCAGGTTGGGAGCACAGGTGGGTAGGCGGGTCAGGGGTATTGAAGCAAGGCAGGGAAGCAGTCCTGCTTCCCACTGCCACCCGCTGCACAGACTAGGGTGGGGGCAGTGGTGGGGTGCAGGGTCAATGGACAAGGTCAAGCGGGGCATGCTCAGCAGGACAGGGGCTCATACCAATGCTGCAGGAGAGTAGCTAAGCACAGGCAGAAGGGGCAAGGCAGAGGTGTGCTCATTTGACTGCGTTGTGACTCAGCTGGAACCCTCGTGGATTGCCCCCTCTCACTTGCCTGAAGCTGGAGCCATGGTAGCTCAAGTGTAATTTAATTGTGGTGCGGTCGTCCCGTGTGGCCTGCCGCGCCTGCCCCCGCTGCCGCTGCTGCTGCTGCTGCTGGTGCTGGTTTGATTGCTGCGAAGGCATCTGCTGCCGCTGCTCGTCATGCAAAGAAGCAGAGGCCGCTTCTGCGCTGGCCTGCTGCAGCTGGCAATGCCGAGGTTGCTCGGGCAGCGCGGCCCCGCTTTGCACCGCTGCCGCCGGCGCCGTTCCCGCCCCCGCTCCCGCCGGCGCCGCGGGCGTCTCCACCAACTTCAAGCTTAGAGAGCTGGTGTCGCATTCGCCGGCGACCAACGAGCGGTAAAACGAATCAACGGCGTCCCAGTTTCTGCGCGACTGCAAAAAGTGCCGCACTTCTGGGGCGCCCCAGCCCTCTTCCGTCCAGTCGTGCTCATGTGTGGAGGATCCCACCCTCCCGTTGCCTGCTTCCAGGCGATGCATCGGCCTCCCAGCAGTGGGAGCCCGTGCTGAGCCCACTGCTGGTGCAGGCGGCCTGGCAGGCGCTGTAGGCGGCGTGGGCCGGCAGCGGTGCTGTGCAGCCATGTCGAATACAAGGGAGCCAGCCAATCGAGGCGCGCTTTTAAATTCGAAATGCATGCATGGCTTGGCAGCCGCGGCGGCCCGCCTCATGCCGCTGCTGCCGCCCATGCGCACTCCTGTGCTTGACCCAAGTAATGGGCCAATACCACCCACCTCCAGGACTTGTGTGATAGTCAGCCCACCCCGCCATGTCTTACACAGCTGCCTTCAGCACAACTTCAGGCATAGCCAAAACGTGCCGCCACACACACAAACGGTTCAGGATAGCCACCCTGGAGTCGGCAGGCAGGCACCCTTGGGAGTCGGTGGCGGGCTGGCCATGGGGACCGGCACTGCCTGGCAGGGCCGAGGCAGCTGTCCAAAGAGCTGGCTCCCAGGCTTGCAAGCTGTCCTGCCGCCACCCGCAGCTCAGGACAGCCACAGCGAGTCGGCAAACTGGGTGCGCATGGCCACCCAGTGACTTGTGGCCACGGCGTGCCGCTCACGAAGCGCCTGCAGCTGCCGCCAGATCCAGGGGGCCGGCTGCTGCTTTGCCTGCGCCCGCGCCTCCGCCCGCGCATGCTCCGCCTGGCGCTGCCTCTGCCGGGCGCCCGCAGCGCCAGGGACACCCGTCGCATCCCCGGCACCCTGCACCTCCTCCTGCTCTTCCCGCTCCGCCTGCCGCCCCGGGCGGCCTGCCACGGCGCCGGCCCGGCGCAGCATCGCCAGGCAGCGCTGCCGGTCGTACTGCAGCTGAATCTCCTGCCTCCCAAGGGCACGCCACACGCGCAGCTGAAGTGGGTCGAAAACCTCTCGGCCCGCCGCCTCTGCCGCCGCCTGCGCCTGCCCCGCCGCCAGCACCGCGGCCGTCAGGTTGGCGGCGCGCAGGTTGGAGTTGGAGGCAAAGAGCACGTGGTTGCGCAGGCGGGACTTCTCCACGTCAGCGAAAGCGCGCACTGCAGGAGGCACATAGGAAACACATATTTGTGGGTTTAAGACAACTGGGCATGGTTGCACGTGCCCTCTTGTGCACACGTTGGCTACCAGGCTGGTTGGTCTTTGCTTGCAGGAGTCAGACATGCCAGTGACCACGTGCGTTCGTACTGATTGAGCCGCTGCCTCAGCTGTGCGCCGCGCTCACCGCAAATGTGCACACTGCCACCTGACCTGAACCGAGCAACCCACCTCCGCCTCTCAACTGTGGCTTGGCCCCCCAACACCCTGGCCAACCGCCCCTACATGCCCTAGCCCATGCACCCACTCTACGACCTGCCCACCGGCCCACGCACCTGAGTCGAACACCAATCGCAGGCGGCACCACGCCTCCTTCAGCCCCTGCCCCTTGCCCCCATAATAGTTGACAGCCAGCACGCCACCTGCGCAGGACGAGACAGGTGTGCCAAAGAGGGCGCAAAGTGGGTGTGGCTGGCCCTCCGCGAGGCAGGGGGAGATTGCAGCAGGGCTGGCAGGCAGGCAGGCTGCATGGCTGGCCCGCAAGCAGGCAGGGTCCAGCACCCCCTGCCACACTAGACACACCCAGGCACCCACAACCGGGCACGCAGGGGCGGCTAGCGGTGCAGCAGGTGTGCCCACCTGGTGCCAGCGCGCGGCTGAGCTGTCGGTAGAAGGGAGCATCCATGAGCGCCGCAGCAGCGCCACCGCCGCTGCACCCATGTGGGCACATGGGAAAGGTGGAGGCAGTGGGCAGCAGCGCAGGAGATCATCGACAGTCGCCTCTGCTGCGCTGCGCCTTTGCTGCTCTCCAATCCACGCAAAATCAGCACAGCCACCTCACACACACTCGCATCAGTGCGCACCCAACAGGTCATGCAGGTGCTTTCTCCCCCTCCGAATCAACCACTTGTCCAACCAACAAGTCACACGAATTTGATCGCCTGCGAACCTGAACACATCGTGCAGCACATAGTCATACTGCTCCGCCTCCGGCCGCCCCGCCAGGCGCGGCACCCACTCCAGTGCGTCCCCCACCACGGCGCGCCCCCTTCTCAGGGTGGGGCGCAGGCCGAAGAAGCGCTGGGCGGCCTCTAACACTTCGGGAACCAGCTCCAGGGAGTCTGCAGTGGGGTGAAGGGTTGAATGGTGCAGAGGTGCTCCCCAACATGAAGTGTGTGCAATGTATTGTGTGATGCACAGGTGCTTCCAACCTCCCCATTCCAACTTGGATGGTGTGCAGTCGAGCCTTCAGCTGATTGCTGACGTGGCACCGCACTGCTACTGCTGCCACCAGCCAACCAGCCCCTGGTGACAACTGCTGCACCACCCGTGCACCTCCTGTAACGCCCATGCGCTGCATGCTCTCAACCCCCGTGTCCACCCGCCCCCTGCTGGCCTGCCCAGCTCCTATTCCCCACCTCTCCACCTCCCCACTTCCCACTTCCCAGCCCACCCACCTGCCGTCACGCCCATGCGCTGCATGCCCTTCACGGCCGTGCCAATGCCCAGCCCCACGTGCAGGGAGCGGGTGCCGTTTGGGCGGAAGAGCACCGCAGCCTGCTGCAGGTAGAAAGCAGTGTAGACTGCACTAGGAGGGGAGGAACGGCAGGGGAGCAAGGGGCAAGGTGTCAGCCAACACTTCTCTGGCTGTGATGTTACAGGCCATGCCATTCCCTCTGCCCTCCTGCTCCTCAAGACGGGGGAAGGTGCACGGCACTCACTCGACTGCCCTGCCACGTCAGCGGGCGCCACGTACTCGCCGCCCAGCACGCTGTGGTCCATGCGCAGCAGGCGGTACCTGCAGGGGAGGAGGGCAGCGGGCACAGTGAGCATAGCGTGCTGTCCGCTAAGATGGACTGGCAGATGAATAATTTAAGCTTGCAAAAGAAGCGATGCACCCCTGGCCAGCGAGCTCCAAGCCCCTTGCGCGCCTGTGCCTCCAGCCACGCGGTTGGCAGCATCGCACCGACCCCAACACCTGTACTGCCCCACTTTTTTGTTGACCCACAGGAAGCACACACCCTCGAACCTCTCCAACCCTGTACCGCCCCACATATGCGCCACCACCTCGCCTCACCTGTACTGCTCCTTATATACGCCCTCAATCACTCCCACCCGCCCGCCGGCCGCCGCCTCGCACTGCGCCAGCACTGAGTAGCGCCCCTCCTCCAGGGGCCGCCCCTGAGTGGCTGCCATACCGCAGGGGGTGAGCGCCCGGTGCGCAGCCACCGCCGCCGCCATCGCTGCCAGCACAGCCGCCAGGGTGCGCCGCGGAATGCCACCGGCTGGCCGCCGGCTGGGTGCAGCGGCAGAGGACCGCCGCTGCTGCTTCTTGGCGGCGGTGCTGGAAGGGGTGGCGACTGGCCGTGGGGCTGAGGCGGCTGCCGGGCTGAGCAGGGCTGCCATGGCAAATGCCACTGCTGCGATGGCTGGCGGCAGGGAGGCGGCGGGCCGAGGCGGCACCAGGGCGCCAGGCAGGCCCCAGCCCATGCCCACCACCGCTGTGCCCACCACCGCTGCCAGCAGCAGTAGCAGCTGCGTGCGGGCGGCGGGTCCCAGTGCAGAGCGCAGCACGCTGCCGCCTGCTGCGCCCGTGGCGCAGCCGACAGCCACAAATAGTGGCCCGGCCAGCACAGCTGCCAGCGCCATGGCACGCAGGGTCAGCTCTGTATCAGTGATTCTGAGGGTGCCGTCGTCAGCCAGGCCGGGCGCCAGCAGCAGCCGCCCTGCCAGGCTGGCAGGCGGGCCGCCAGCTGGCGCCGCCAGCAGCAGCGCCGCAGCTGCTGCCGTCCACCAACTGCGCGCCGCCATGCCCAGCGGCAGGGGTGCTGCTGCTGTGGTCACGCCGCCGGGCGTGACCGCCCCGGCACCACCGACGGCTGCCGGCACTCCAGACCCCTCCTCTCCCACATGACCTGCTACTGCCCCCACCGCTGCCAGGGCGAACAGCACCAGGCTGCAGAAGGATTCAGCCAGCCAGTCGCCGGTCTGCGGTGCCAGCACACGCACCGCTGCTCGGTGGCAGGCCAGCAGGAGCAGCAGGGCCGCCAGCGCTGCAACGGCGTCCAGTTGGCGTGCTGACGTGGCGGCCTGCTCCACTTGCTCCCCGCCATTTGCGTCCTGCTGTGCCTGGAGCTTCTCCTTGAGCTGCTCCTGATTCTGCGCCTGCTTCCCAGCGCTGCCATGCACCCCCTGCGCATGCGCCTCTGCTGCCTTGCCCGCCTTGGAGGGCGCTGCCACATCGGCGGTGCCGCCATCCGGCTCGCCCTGCTCAGCGCCCGCTCTCTTCTTGCTGCCCTTCCTGTGGAGAGCAAAGGGAAGCCGATGCATTGCCCAACACAACCCTTCGGGCAGGAGTAATAGAGGCGCTGGCCAGCAGCGGGCTAGGCGTCGGCAGCCACTGCCGCATCTCGCCCACACTGCCCTGCACGCACCTGCGCTGCATAGGGTTTCTCTGTCTCTGATCGGCCGTCGTTCACCCGTGCTGCCTGTATCGAGCCGTTCACCAGGGCCACAGCGCTTCAAGGGAGCCGGAAGAGCGGGACGAATTCACTCTGCTCACAAGTGGCCATTAAACAGCGTGTTCATACTTTGATTTGATGGATGCAGTTCTGCGGGTTGCCGATCTGGCTGGCTGGGAGAAGAAGAAGAAGAAGAAGTATACGCGGTATGCGTGATTCGGCAAATGCCCGGGAGGAAAACGAGGGCGCA